>CP139504.1:313250467-313267393 GCA_021014915.2 Artemisia tridentata subsp. tridentata
CCAGATCACTAACCAAGAGGTATTTCAACACCCCTCCTCAAACTCATACTGCACACATATCAACCATATTTAACATGGAACAAAACTACTTATGTTGTTGTATGCTAAGTCCTTTAGTGAATATATCAGCCAAATTATCTGCAGAATATACTTTAACGGTTTTATAACCCCAGAAGCAACTTCTTCCCTGACCAAATGTACATGAATCTCAAATTGCTTAGTTTTTCATGAAAAATAGGGTTTGCAGCAATTTGTATTGTTGATGTACTGTCACAGTAAAGAGAAATAGGTAAAAAGCCTTCTGCTTTCAAGTCTTTTAATAGATTTCCAAGCCAAACCACATCACAGGTAGTAGAAGCCATATATCTGTACTTAGATTCAGCCGATGACCTTGAAATAGTAGCTTGTTTTTTACTTTTCCAGGAGATTAGATTACCATACAAAAAACACAAAATCCAGATACGGATTTTCTGGATATCAAACATGTTGGAATATGTGAATCATACAAATACTATAAACACATAAACATCAAGATCACGCAGCGGAATGGATCTACATAAACATATAATTAATTAAACTAAAAGAAAGCGTACCTTTTTTATTCCTAGTAAGAACAAGGAATCACGTGCTTCCAAGAACAAAATATAAACCTTAGGAGAGGGCTTATATGGATCGAACCAAACTCAAACACACAAGCTAAAATAAGCTTGTTACCCGTTCTTGTACACACGAGATACTAGCGTTCCAATGGGAAAAGCTAGGTTCAAATCACAAAACAAACCAAACACTTGTCTAGCCTTACTTGGATCGAAATCCCTAGTGGGATTAAAAAAGTCGATCGGTTCTAGCTAGGGAGAGAAGAGAAGGAGAGAAGTTTGGCTTGTAGAGGATTTAAGATTAGAGAAAACCAAACACAATGGGATTGTATTTATAGGCTATCCTAACTTGTTCCCTACTCCATCATAACCCACTCCCAAGCCCATAGGGGAGGGTCGGCCGAATAAACCCAATAGATTTGGGTTCTAGATCCTTCTCTTCCTACTTTGCATAATTAGTCCTTTAACGGCCGTTATCTCTAACTCCGTTAATACTAACTGTCGTTAAGTATTGTTTTGTGAAATAAATAAATAAAATACAAAATATATTTAATTTATTCAAACCATTGGAACTCTCACGTATTGTGTGCAATCCCGAGTCTCGGGTTCGAAACCGGACATACTAATATTAATATTTATCCATAAACTCTAACAGCTCCCACTTAGATAACTATTAATATAGTAATGACATGGGCTAGTCTAGCTTAACAGATCCCAATGCCCCCAGCTCGATCCGAGTATGGTTTTCCTGGAAAAACCACGTGATGAATTTAATCATCATACTTATCCTTTTGTTACTAATCCGCGTTAATATGGATATGGATCTTGGTCATTCCATAATTAACAATAGTTTCTCGTTTATACATAATTGATCAAGATTACCAAAACATCTGAACGTCTTCCAGATAGACTTTGGGCGTGCACACGCAAACATCTTGTCAATCCTACGAGTGGCCAAGCAGTATTAAACTTCAACACAAAGTTGAAGGAACAAATCCTTTATTGACTACGAGCATAACCCTCGAACTTCGCATCACTTCCGAAAATAGCCCTTATAACTACCTTTTACGGATAGCGTTAGACTACCTTACAGAAAATGAGCTACATCATCGGCAATTATCTGGTATCTCAAGTCAGAGGATAAATATTCATGATATACTTAATGACTATGATCCATAAAGTATAATCATGTGGTTGGGATAAGTCCTATATTCAATTTATCCATTATTGAATATTATGTGACATTGGTGTCTCAACTTTACAGTACATTCTACCAATCCTCACATTTGTCTTAGTTCAATAATATTCCCATATTATTAATTGACAACGGACTATTTAGAATAAATTAAATTATTCACGGATTTAAACATGCAAATATATGACACAATATTAATAATGAGAATAAACGTTATCCGCACTTTATTTCATTAAAATAATAATTGTTTACACGTCCCTATCCAAAATACTAATCATCAGATTTACATGAAACTATCGGCTAAACGAAGACCAATACCCTTAGCATGTCGAGTAAACGTTTCCTTAGGTAATGCCTTCGTGAAAGGATCAGCCAGATTGTCATCTGTGTGAACTTTGAGTACATTGATTTCACCCAGTTCGACTTGTTCTCGAACATAGTGATATTTTCTACGAAAATGTCTGGCGCCTTTCATAACTCTAGGTTCATTGGAGAATGTGATTGCAGCAGAGTTGTCGCAATACACATTTATAGGTAATTTATTTGACGGCATCACTCCAAGATCCGAAATAAATTTCCTTATCCAAACAGCTTCTTGTGCAGCTTCTGATGCAGCAATATACTCAGCTTCTGTAGCAGACATGGCCGTTGTACTCTGCTTCTTACTCTTCCAGTCTACAGCTCCTTCATTTATGACAAAAACGTAACCCGTCTGAGACTTCGTATCATCTTTATCAGTCTGAAAGGACGCATCGCAGAAACCTGTAACATTCAATTCTGCGTCTGGATTTCCCCCAAAAACTAGAAACATATCTTTAGTATTCCTTAAATACTTAAGAATGTTCTTAACAACATGCCAGTGATCTTTCCCTGGATTTTGCTGATAACGACTGGTTAAATTTTGTGCGAATGCCACATCTGGCCTTGTACATCTAACTGCATACATGATAGATCCTACTGCCGAAGCATACAGAACTTTCTTCATGTATGCCACCTCTTCAGGTGTAGAAGCACACATTTCGCTACTTAAGCCATGTTCTACTTGCATGGGCAAATATCCCTTCTTGGAATTTTGCATATTGAATCTCTTCAATATTTTATCCATGTAAGCACTTTGGATTAAACCGATCAACCGTTTAGATCTGTCTCTATAGATCTTGATTCCAAGGATGTACGCTACTTCTCCTAAATGCTTCATGGAAAAACATTCACATAGATAAGCCTTAACTTCATTAAGACTAGGTATATGATTTCCCATGATTAATATGTCTTCGACATATAGGACAAGAAAAGTAGTGTTACTCCCACTAACTTTGTGGTATACACATGGCTCATCGAAATTTTGAGTAAATCCAAACTTCTTGATTTCCTCATCAAATTTCTTATTCCATTGCCTGGATGCTTGCTTCAATCCATAAATGGATCTTTGAAGCTTGCATACACGCTCAGGAAATTTTGGATTCACAAACCCCTCAGGTTGCGCCATATAGATGTCTTCATCTAGGCGACCATTCAGAAAGGCGGTTTTGACATCCATCTGCCAAATCTCATAGTTATAGTAGGCAGCTATGGCTATAAGAATCCTAATAGCTCTAATGTCGGCCACAGGAGAAAATGTCTCCTCATAGTCAACACCGTATGTTTGGGTAAAGCCCTTGGCTACCAAACGAGCTTTGTAGGTGTGTACATTGCCATCCATGTCCGTCTTCTTTTTGAAGAGCCACTTACACCCAACTACCTTAGCATTGGGTGGAAGGTCTACTTCAATCCAAACTTTATTGTCTTTCATGGATTGCATTTCCCCATCCATGGCTACCTGCCATTTATCCTTTTCAGGACTATTAATGGCAGCCCTATAACTAGTTGGCTCATCGAGATCCACTAGTATAGAATCCTCATCCTCTATGTTTAGACATAGACGATCAGGAGCTTTTGTAGATCTTGAAGATCTACGGACGGGTACCACTTCAACTTCAGGTGGAGGACCTAAACTTTCAGGTTCCACAGGAAGTGTGTTAGTGTTCTCAGAAGGTGACGTATCTTCATGATCATTTTCAAGATCATATACTCTCCCACTGAATTCTTGAGACAAGAAACTCTCCTCAAGGAATTCACCATATCTAGCCACAATGACTTTATTTTCAGGTGGGAAGTAAAAGTAGTAACCCCTTGTTTCCTTAGGGTATCCTACAAAGATACACTTAACAGATCTTTGTTGGAGTTTATCAGGTGAGTCACATTTAACAAACGCCTCACAACCCCAGATCTTTAAGTAAGACAAGTTGGGAGCTTTTCCAGTCCATAATTCATATGGAGTCTTATCAACCTTCTTAGTTGGAACCATATTTAATATGCGAACAACACTTTCAAGAGCATAATCCCAAAAGGATAAGGGAAGAGTTGTAAGATTAAACATAGATCGTACCATATCAAGCAATGTACGATTTCTCCTTTCAGATACACCATTTTGTTGTGGAGTATAAGGAGAAGTGAGTTGTTGGACAATGCCACACTCAGCTAGATAATCTTTAAACTCTTGGCTTAAATACTCACCACCACGATCGGATCGAAGGGCCTTAATCTTCTTTCCGAGTTGTAATTCTACTTCATTTTTAAAGACCTTGAATGTCTCAAAGACTTCATGTTTATGTTTAAGTAAATAAACATAACCATAACGACTATAGTCATCCGTGAAGGTTAAGAAGTAGGTAGCACCGCGTTTAGACACATGTCTAAGTGGACCACACACATCTGTGTGTATGAATCCA
This sequence comes from Artemisia tridentata subsp. tridentata, assembly GCA_021014915.2. NCBI lineage: Eukaryota > Viridiplantae > Streptophyta > Magnoliopsida > Asterales > Asteraceae > Artemisia > Artemisia tridentata. Next base: position 313,255,027 of record CP139504.1, read on the forward strand.
AGTAGATCCAAAGCCTTTTCCATATTGCTATGAAAAGTTTTCTTCGTCATCTTCCCAGATATGCAAGATTCGCATTTGTCAAACGAATCATCTTTGACATTTTGTAAAAGCCCATCGTGTTGCAGCCTTTCCATGCGTTTCTTGCCTATATGAGCAAGACGACAGTGCCATAAATAAGACGAATCCAAGTTAGACTTGATTCTCTTATTTTCGATGCTATACACAGAATCATTTCCGTTGGATGCATGATTATTCATATCAATTTCAAACACACCATCTAATGGAATAGCATTAAAATAAAAAACAGAATTTAAAGAAACATAAATTCCATTATTATTAAAAGTATGCTCAAAACCATTATCCAACAATAAAGAAACTGAAACGACACCTCTAACAATAGAAGGTGCGTAATGACAATTGTTCAATACTAAAATTAAACCCGAAGGTAACAGTAAATCAAAAGTCCCTATGGCTTCCACTGCTGCACGTATACTGTTGCCGACATACAAGTAGCATTCCCCATAGTTCAGCTTATTCACTCCTCTAAGCCCCTGCGATGTATTACAAATGTGAGTACCACATCCTGTATCATATATCCAGGCATTTTGCTTACGAGGAAAGGAAAATAATTCAACCATAAAAATACCTGATGTGCTGGCGCCCTGCCCAGCCTTGGCATTCTTATTCTTGTGACACTCCTCAAGCAGCAATGGACAGTCCCTCTTCCAATGTCCAGGAGTGTTACAGTGGTGACAAGCAGCCGTATCCTTTTAAGGATAATCCTTCTTGGGAGGAGGATTCTGCTTCTTGGGCTTCTGCTGATGGATCACGACCTGTTTTCCTTTGTCAGCTTTCCCTTTGCCCTTCTTGTTCGCTTTGTGCGGTTTACCGGGCTTAGCTACCCTACCACCTCTAATTGCCATCACAACAGGTGTAGGAGCTTTCTTAGCGAGTCCTTTCTCATGTTCTATGAGCATTGCATGCAAGTCAGAAAATGTCTTCCCCTTGCAATGCATGTTAAAGTTGCGCACGAAGTCACCATAAAATTCCTCATTGAGGGATTTATTGATGAGGCCAACTTTAACATCTTCCACATACCCGCATCCAAGTGCATCCAATTGGTCAAGATAACCCTTCATTTCTAGCACATGGGTACTTACGGGTTTTGTTGCTTCCTGCTTGCACTTTTCTATATTTTCAAGTACGTCATACAACTCAGCCATTGGAGGTTTCTCAAACATACGTCTGAGTTCCTCAATCATTTGCATCGGACCATGATTCTCAAACTGTTTTACCAGCTGAGGATCCATCCCCGATAGCATGAGACAAGCCGCATCATTGTTCTTGTCATAAGCTTCGTTATACTCTCTAAGTGCATTATTAGAAGAGTTAGCAGGAGGAGCAACCGGAAGAGGCTCACTAAGACAATCATAACGTTTGGCTATCCTAAGAACAAGTCTTAGATTACGATACCAATCGTTAAATTTTTTAGTCCCAGTCAATTTCTCCTTTTCAATCATCATTTTGAAAGCGGAGGTAATGTTTGGAGTGTTTCCGGGTTGGGCCATTTCTACAGAAAAAGTTCAAAAATTAGTATTTTTGATAATTAAACTTTTCAAGAAAATTAAACACCCATTGGTTAAATAACCATTTAATTTTCACTGAAAACTAGGATCCCAATTGACGTCGTTTCATTACATCAGCTGAGGCTGCTAGTAATGAAAGTACTCAATAAGGTACGTGTCAATCCCAATTGCCAATATCCAATTGCAATTCCGAGAAATCTTGGGACTTACATTATATTGCCAACAACAGTTGCAAAATGTAAGCATGTTTCATCCCCAAATCTTTATGCCTTGGCGCCGTTCCATTACATCAGCTGAGGCTGCTAGTAATGAAAGTGCCCAATTAAGTTAACCAATTTAGAAACGTGTAAATTTACGCCGTTTCATCACATCAGCTGAGGCTGCTAGCAATGAAAGTGCTCAATTTACCCCTTTTGACTTCATTCTTTGAAAACCATTACATCAGCTGAGGCTGCTAGCAATGGTAGAATGTCATCTTAGGTGTTTCTGTATTAATTGGTCGGCATATTACTTAAATTTAAAGGGTATTAGATTTTTGATGTGTGAAATCAAAAAATATGTACAAAGATGTCATGCATTCATCTTTGTATCATATATTTTCAAAACTTAGTTTACTCATTCGCAGCTTAAATCAACAAAATTTAATTGATGGCGTTGAGAAACTTACAACATTGCCTTAAGATGCTTCGTACTTTTTCATGGTGTACTTGGTAAGTCTATTATTGACGCACAGGCGAGCGGAGGGGCAAACGTCCGCCGAAGCTAATTAAAAACGCGCCCCTTTAAGGTCACAATTTAATGCGAACCAACCTTATACCCACTTTATAGTTTGTCAATAATAGGTCCGCCGCTTCGACCACTTTTGTACAGTCGCATCAAATCAATTAAAACTTTAAGATTTAAAGCTTAAACATTTATGTAGTAAATTATTAATTGCTAGTCTCGCCTGGGAGCAAATTACCGTGCGAAGTGAACCACTGTCGGCACATAAGACTTGGCAATTAAATCGTTTACTACAAAGGTTTCATAGTTATTAGGTTCATTTATTTTTTATTGTAAAAATTACCCTCTTTGTTGTTACAATCCATCATAATAAACACACAAAGAACAAGTAATTAAAAATAAATAAATAAACATTCAATAACACATATATGATCATTAACAATATCATTTAGCCACATGCAAACCTTTTTGATAAATCCTATTAATTATCTATGTGAATTTTAATGTATCTAATCAATAAAACTCCCATTGGTTTTCGAGCTCATTGTGCCCAATGGTCCACAGACGCCAAATAGCTTGGCTGCGTAAGTTTTGATCAATTAGATACCACATTACACATAACCAATTTTAATTAATATATTAGGGTCTTCCCTAATTTAAGATCTATCTTAAAAATCATGTGGAAAATAAAACAACAAAACATTCCATGACAAAATATGCAAGATTTTGTCATGGATCCCATATTGCACATATAATCATGTAGTCACATATTATCATGTCAATATATTATACGCAATCTAATTAATTAACGACATCACATACGGTACTCATTAATTAATCCCTAAAAATTGCATGCAAACCTAGGTGTTCTACTAAATTTTACAACACTAAAACCCTAAAATTAATTTAATGGGTGTCGACCCACCTTAAAAAAAATTAGGGTTTGTAAAAAAAAATAAAACCCTAGCTAATTAATTGCATGTATCTATACAAGAATCAATTTTTAAGGTTTTAGTAATCAATTACATGTTTAAAACGCGGCTCTTGATGCCACTGTTGGAATATGTGAATCATACAAATACTATAAACACATAAACATCAAGATCATGCAGCGGAATGGATCTACATAAACATATAATTAATTAAACTAAAAGAAAGCGTACCTTTTTGATTCCTAGCAAGAACAAGGAATCACGTGCTTTCAAGAACAAAATATAAACCCTAGGAGAGGGCTTATATGGATCGAACCAAACTCAAACACACAAGCTAAAATAAGCTTGTTACCCGTTCTTGTACACACGAGATACTAGCGTTCCAATGGGAAAAGCTAGGTTCAAATCACAAAACAAACCAAACACTTGTCTAGCCTTACTTGGATCGAAATCCCTAGTGGGATTAAAAAAGTCGATCGGTTCTAGCTAGGGAGAGAAGAGAAGGAGAGAAGTTTGGCTTGTAGAGGATTTAAGATTAGAGAAAACCAAACACAATGGGATTGTATTTATAGGCTATCCTAACTTGTTCCCTACTCCATCATAACCGACTCCCAAGCCCATAGGGGAGGGTCGGCCGAATAAACCCAATAGATTTGGGTTCTAGATCCTTCTCTTCCTACTTTGCATAATTAGTCCTTTAACGGCCGTTTTCTCTAACTCCGTTAAGTACTAACTGTCGTTAAGTATTGTTTTGTGAAATGAATAAATAAAATACAAAATATATTTAATTTATTCAAACCATTGGAACTCTCACGTATTGTGTGCAATCCTGAGTCTCGGGTTCGAAACCGGACATACTAATATTAATATTTATCCATAAACTCTAACAAAACACTTAGCCCAGTCTGCATCTGAAAATGCATACAAACTGAGCACATTACCTTTACTAATTTAAATACCATAACTAGGAGACAATTTTAAATACCTCAACACTCTCAATGCAGCTGCAGACTCATACAATAAGCATCATAAGAAATGTTTGGTCTTGTAACTACGAGTAATAAATAGATCAGTTCCAACCAATTTTTGATACCCTACCAAACTTTTTAACCTTTTATCTTTTCCAGTTTCAACATGACTTAAAACTACATGCTGTTGCATAGGAGTAGCAACATGTTTGCAAGCTAACAAACCATACTCACAAAGTAACTCAACACAATATTTTCTTTGTAAAAAATACAAACTTTTATTTTTTCCAAAATTTCAATTCCATAAAAATATTTTAAACTGCCCAAATCGTTAATTTGAAACTTTGAATACAAAACCTTTTTAAAATTTACAACCTCATCAATACTGTTACCGGTAATGACTATATAATCTACATAAACCACCAATGCTAAAAAAGTATCATTTTCATCCTTGGCAAACAATGAATGATCATTCATATTTTGTTTAAAACCATTTTCTTTTAAAGTAGTTGTTAACTTCTTATTCCATTGTGTAGGTGCTTGTTTAAGCCCATACAATAACTTGACAAGTTTACAAACTTTAGTTTCACTTTCATCATAATAACAAGGAGGCAAAGACATAAACATCCTCATTTAAATTACCATACATAAATGCATTATTAACATCTAATTGATATAAAGATCAACCATTATGCACAACAATACCAATAATACATCAGACAATAACCATTTTTACTACAAGACTAAATGTCTCCCCATAGTCAATTCATTCCCTTTGAATATACCCTTTTTGCTACAAGCCTAGCTTTATATCATTCTATTTCACCAGATGACTTGTATTTAATTTGGAAAACCCATTTACAACTAATAGCTTTTCTATTAGCCTGTAAGTCAGTGAGAATCCATGTATAATTTCTATGTAATGCTTTCGTAACATTATTCATAGCCTCAATCCAATTATTATCTTGAGCAGCCTCAAAATAAGACTTGTGTTCAATAGATTTATTAAGTGTAGTAGCAAAACAAAAATTCACATAAGACAATTTAGAATAATTCACATGTTTCTCAATACCATATCTGTTACTACTAGCAACAACAAAGTCATTAAGTTTAGAAGGTAAATTTCTTTTTTCTACTAGATCTCCTCAACACTGTCTGTGGCTCTTCCCCAAGACTTCTAGGACCCTTACCATTTGAATTTATCTGACTATTTCCCTCAGAGGTGAAATTTTCTCCTATTTGGGTTGCTATGGTGGTAACTTCATCCTCAACTATGTTATCACAGTCATCAAAGCTGCTCACCCATTACCTTCCACATTACAAGTGTCCCCCTTTTCATCGTAGGGACTTTGAAAGCTTTGAGTATCAAAAAAATTTAACCAATCTGCTCAAGTTTCATTTGATTCAGTAAAAGCAGTTTTTGACTCTTCAAAAGATTTCATTTTAAATGGAAAACAGTTTCATAAAATCTGACATATGAAAATAACACTTATCAAGATTGTACAATTTATACGCCTTTTTGACACAGGTAAAACCAATAAGAACACATTTTTCTGACGTGGAACTAAACTTATCATTACTATTTAAAACACTAGAATAGCAGACACCTGAAAGCTCTCACATGAGAGAGACTAGGATTATTACCATAGATTATTTTATAAGGGGAACCACCAGACAAGATAGAGGTGGGTAACCTATTAATAAAATAAACAACATGTTAATACAAATAAGCCGTAAAAATGTTTATTTATATTTTATAATCTCTCAATGTTTTGTCGATAACAAACGTAAAATCATTTTAACGAAACAAATAAATTACGCAAAGTTTTGAGTCAATAGTTTACTAACTCATTTCACTAAACAAATAAATCATCAAACATGTTTAGTTAATTAGTTTACCAAAACCATTTTTATGAAACACTTATACGTAATATGTTACTTGCATTTTTCATAAAATACATACTTTGAAAACAACTAGTTAAATACAATGTACTAGTTAATAGAGTTGGACTATCCAAACCCAAAACCCATGTCCAAGACCCATAACCCATGGAGCACAACCCATAACCCATAACCCATGTGCTTGACGTCATGCATGACATCACAAATGGGTAATATCCATGACCTAAAGTCCATAAGTGTTGGGTCGTATATTTGAGTTGATAAGACAAAACATATGAAAGATGAAGGACTTAAGAAGACAAAGGATGAAACTCCTCAAAAAGATAAAGATTACAGAAGATCTTTTAAATAATAGGAATATATCATTTGTAAACCCAATTCTCTAATATATAAAGAGAATACAAGTCATTTGTTTTATTATGTGTCAAAGATGTAAACACCAGGATATGTGTGTGGGGGTAAATAAGGCGTATGTTCTATAAACCCCTAGGTTTATGTTTGGTTTAAGCCTCAAGGATCATTGATCCCTGTTAGATAAGGTAACCGTACTACACTTGATCACTTAGTATTGGGGCTGTGAATTTTGTATGTAGTTGTTAGAGATGATGACGAAGAAACCTTGAAACAATAACATTGTTCTTTATTTATTCCGTTGTGCTTCTTATTGTCTTTGTTATTGATAATCCCTAGTGCTCGAAACGATCCATGGATTTATCTTAAACTCCACAATTGGTATTAGAGCTTGGGGAGCTCTTGATTTAGGGATTGACAAGGTTTTTAGTCAAAGAAAGAAGGAAAAATTCGAATCTGGTTTCAATTTTCGGAACTTTCTTCAGAGCTATTTTCAAAAGGCGATAGCTCATTCGTTAACCGTTGGATCGGGCTGAAATTTTTATTGAAGGTTCTTATCAAGGTACAGTTTCACCAGAGGGATCTTCAATCTAAGCTCTTAATCTTCAGGTATTATTTTTTGAAAAATGCTTCAGAGAAGTTTCAGTTTTTCAATTTTTTAGGGTTTCTATATGAAAGTCGAATATGGTTTATTTGATAACCCTAATATTGATCGATATTGATGGTATGTTGTTGCTATACGTGGTTTACTGAGTTTATCTTAGCGATCATGGAGCATAAAACAGGTTAGTGACACTTAAAAGTGTCACTAAAGACTAAAAAGTTTCGTCTTTATACTTTAAAAAAAAAAGGACGACTATGATTCTATTTGTGCAAATCGAGTTGGTGAAAACTAGGGTTATTCACTAAACCCTAATCTGGTCATGAAGATTGGACGTTTCTTGGAAGCATTAGGTTGTTGCAATATGATTTGAGTCAACAACAACAACTGGTCATGATGGCAGATGTTCTTGGAACGTGGTTTAGGGTTTATCAAAAACCCTAATTGAAGCCGACATAGCAGAAACAAGAGAAAAGATTCATGATCATCCTGGTGTTAATGTAAGAAGCTGTATTCATGTCGTGCAGCAGGTTTAGATAAAAGTGGTGGTACAATGAAGCAGCACGATGTGATTCTGATTTGAGGTGGTTACGATTGAATCTGTTATGGTTTAATGAAACCCTAATTTGCTACATGGTGTGACAAGGTTTCATGATGGCTGAACTATTGTTAATACTGCTTTGTTCATTTGTACTGCTACATGATGAAGGATAGTACTACTAGAAGGATGTTAATACTGCTGTGTTTCAATGATTAGCACTGCTCGCCTTCTTAAAGCTGAACGCATTGATTAGTACTGCTAGTTATTTTAGTTAGTACTGCCATCGTATATTTGTACTGCTAATCGGAATTATCAGTTAGTACTTCTGGCTTCAGATACTTAGTACTGCTTGGTGTAAATGGATTACAAGTTAGTTCTGCTATCAATATATAGTTTGTACTGCCGATAATGAGTTAGTACTACTGGATTTTTTTTTGTATTGCCCGATATAAAGTATTGGTTATTTTTGGTGCTGCTTGAAGACGTTACTACTATTTCTTTTAACTTCATGCTGCCAAGAGAATTTATTGCTGCTCATTTGATTTGTTCATACTGCTGCATGCTGGTTTCGTATTAATGCAGTTTTTGGTGATGATTGGTTAAGGTCATACACTATTACTCTTTTAGGGTTTGATGTATCATGAGCATAATGTGTATGAAGGAAGATTGAAGGTAGTTTGGCAGCTTGGTATGAAGGCAGATTCTTGGTGATATCAAACGACACGCACATGAAGAAGTTTGGTTTTGGATTTTGAGTTTTTGGTTGTGACCTGATGTTCATTGTTATTGAATACGCTTGTGAATCAGGATCAAGATAAAGAACTATTCTTCATATTACTACTACTTGGTTTCAAATATTATTGTAGTAATTTTTCGTAAGCTATTTGGTGCTCGTTCATTGAAGGTACTACATGGTGTTTACTGCTATGGTGGTTAGTTATTCGAAAAGTGTTGTTCCCTTTGCACACTTAGAAGTAACTACAAAATTAATCTAATTGTGTTTATGACTGAGATTAATGTATTGATTAATTATAATAAATAAATAAAACGTAAAGATAAAAAACAGGTTTTTTAACGTTTAAATTCTTATTAGAAATCAATCAAAAGAATCTATTACCCAAGTGTTTGCGGAAAAACACTTAGGATTGAATAGACAAGGTATGGTTTGTCTCCTATCTAAACTCAAGTTATTCTTGAGTGGTAACAATATCGACCCACTGAGCTATCTCAAGGACTTGGTTACTCTTTGTAGGAGAAAAGTGGTTTTGTGAAAGTCTAAGCTTTTAATGCACAAAACTTAACCCACTTTTCTCCTATCTGTTCCTATTTATACAGAAGTATAAAAGAGCACCTATGATTAAAAAATACAAAAAGAATAACCTAGCGTGTCTGACAACTACAACAGTATTTGTTATTTTCAAGAACCAATAGGAATAGGCTAAAAGTCTTTCCGAGTGTTAGGTCTGACACTTTTTGACTTTAAGCCGTTTTAGGGAAGGTTTGTTTCTGGCCCGATAAGACTTCTCCTTATCTTCTCAAACTCTTCCCGCTTAATCCCACCTTTCTTTCAGACTTCAGATTCTTCAGTCTAGGTCTTCTGTCTTCAGTCTTCAATCATTTATTGTTGTTGAGGAGACTGGGGGTTCAGTGAGTTCTAGTCCAATACTCACTGAACCCATTACCTTCTTCTTTGGCTTAAGTGAAATTCAGGGAGTTCTGCCTCACTGAATTGTGAATCTTTCTTCTTAGACTCGTCCTAAGCATCTTGAAGGTAACTCACTGAGTGACTGTTCACTCAGTGACTTAAGAGTGTTTAAGGTTGATTAACACTTGGCTAATTTGTGTCCAAATCCTGTTTTCAGGACGCTTGGGTACTGACAGACCCAACAATCTCCCCCTATTTGGATATAAATTATGCCTAAGTGTTTTGATCAGTTATAAGTGAGCAAATTGGCTTCTTCTCATAGTGAAAATACTAGAAAGCAGTGAATGGATACTGAAATAACAAAACATGGGCCATCATTTTATTAATATTATTACAGCGTCCTAACATCTAAACATCATACTCAGGGTCCAAGATACCCATGAGTTCCAACTTTGCTTTCTTCGACACTAACATTTCGTTTTCAGGTCGTTCGTTCATCATCCTATCCATCAACTTGGCAAACTCTTCATTTTCAGGGCTTTTCATGGAAAGTGCCATTAACTTGTATGCCAGAAGAGTTTTCATTTCCACAAGATTGATATCACTGACTCGCTGAAAAGCCGATTGGTTGAACTCATCGACAAAGAAAATACCATACTCAGGAGACTTGATAACCTGGTTGGGAACAAACTTGACCCCTTGAGGTAGAGTCCTGTCGCAGTGAAGGGCAACTATGAATTTTTCAGGCTCCTGTTCCACAGCTTTCCTTTTTCTCCCAATCTTCTGAGTAGGATCAGGGATTGACAGTCCCTGAGAAGCAAGCGCCTTCTCATGATCAATTCCTAGACTCTTAGCCACATTTTCTAGTTCCTCATATTTGGCGTTCAGGGTATTTAGAAGGCTAGGAACAATCTTGCCTTGCTTCTTCCTCAAGATGGGCATCATCATGTCCCATTCCCTTAGCCCATAGTCTGAGAACTTGAAGGGCTTGTTTACCTCAGACTTTCTAGGCCCCCTGTGAACCGTTATGCTTATAGGCTTGGTCAGGTGAATGGTCATATCAGTGATGGTGCCTTCTCCTTTGGTCTTTGTCATGTGCCACATATACCTCTCATAGGTTTTCTTCCTCCTTTCTTCTCTAAGCTTGGCCTGCTGATTGTGTTCCTGAATGAGGTCAGCCTGAAGCTTGAGGAATTCTTCCCCCTTGATGACCTTGTCAGTCTCCTTGATCACTTCCTTGGAAACCTCAACAATTGCAGGTCTGTTGAGTTGCTCAGCTTTTTCTTTGGCCCTTCTTATGTCCAGTTCATGCAAGACTACGACCACTTCCGCTGGAGTTCCAAAGAATGTCCTTTTACCATCCAATTCAACCATAAAAGGTGCATCAGGGTCTGTACGCCTTTCAGTTGATGCCGACTGTAAAACCCTAAAATTAGCATAATCTGAAATGACCAAAATACCCCTCTAATTTTGAAATTTTAAAGAACATATAAAATCATACCAAGGAACATATTATTTGAACTTTACCTAAAGTAATTAACATTCTAAGTTACCAAATAAATTAAGATAATAAACTTTACATTATAAGTAAAAATCACAAACAAATATTCTCTACATCTAGCATAAAGTAGGCGACATTTTAATGTGTTATATGCCAAAAATTCGGCTAAGATCAAAAAAAAAGAAAAAAAAAGAAAAGATAAGCCTCAAAATTTGATTGATAACAATCCCACAAAATTTGGTCCTTCCTTATTTATACAAATCAATATACATGGTTTCCCCACTCTCCTTTAATACCGAACATTTGTTTCTATCACAACTACAAACCCTAAAAAGCTGCACACAAAATTTTCGGCTGCTACACTTGTTCTCTCCTGTTCGGTTCAAAACACAGCAGCAAGGGAGTTCTTGTGGCCTCTATTTGGTGGTTCTATCGTGGTGCTACAGCAGGTTCGTGGTAGTGGTCTTGATCGTGGGTTTTGGAGGCTGTTCGAGGAGATCTTGGTTAGGATTATCGGTTGGGAAATTCTCTTGGTGATTCGATCGTGTTCTTGTTCATTCTTCTTTCTCTTCATCACGCTACAAGGGTAACTTGTATCTATCTTTGTTCAATTCCTCACCTTTAAATCTGCTATGTATACGTTTTATAAGTTGCATGAATCATATATGAATCGAATTAAAATAGAACCTTGTATGTTATACGACTATTTAACTCACATAAAATCATAACTAGTTCACATAAAATAACGAGTTTGAAAAACCCTATGTAATCGATCTGTTGAGATTGTTTTGTCTCGAGTTGATATGTACATGTTAACACACTTAAGAGTCGATCTATGGTTGTTTTGTATCACGTATAATTGCTTTGTGTCAATAGGAAATTCGTTAGAATGGAAAACCTAAAGAGATCACATAAAATCATAAACCTAGTTACTGTCCAGGAATATAGGTCAAATTGAATTGAATGGATCTTGATGATAGTAACGTGTTTTTGAGTTATTCTTGGGTCTAAAATTAAGTTTAAGAAAATCGCTTTCTGAATATATAAGCCTTGTAAATTTTAGAGGTCGGGAATATATACTTTTTGATTTTACAAGTTCAAGTGTCAAAGCTGAATTCGGGTGTCTGGAAAATCAGTCCGTGTTTTTGATTTTTAATTTTCAAACCATGTCGAATTAGAGGCTAAAAACTTACAGGAGTAATATTTCATATGTTTAGTAATTACTGGGATTTTTGTATATTTTTCTGAATTGTTTTGATGGGGTAAATAAATACAAACTTTTCGTATGTATAACTTGTTGGAATTTTAGACCATAGTTACACTAGCTAATAAATTCTGGGAAAATTCGTATGGGTTCTAAATACAATAAAGTATATTTTTGAATTTTTGGTAATTTTTCTTTTGAGTTCTGATGTGGTATAAAAATTTGACAAAGTGTGATCTGTTCATAAATGAAAGCTGATAAAAGTTTAAAAGGCTTAAAAATAAGGGGTTAATTGTGTAATATTTAACTTAAGGGTTGAACTTGTCATTTTCTAAACTAAAGGGCTAAACTTGTGAAAACATGTAACTTTATGATAAATTACATTTCATACCCTAATCTTACAATAATTGCAT
>CP139504.1:313267493-313503109 GCA_021014915.2 Artemisia tridentata subsp. tridentata
TTTTCAAAGAATGAAGTCAAAGAGGGTAAATTGAGCACTTTCATTGCTAGCAGCCTCAGCTGATGTGATGAAACGGCGTAAATTTACACGTTTCTAAATTGGTTAACTTAATTGGGCACTTTCATTACTAGCAGCCTCAGCTGATGTAATGGAACGGCGCCAAGGCATAAAGATTTGGGGATGAAACATGCTTACATTTTGCAACTGTTGTTGGCAATATAATGTAAGTCCCAAGATTTCTAGGAATTGCAATTGGATATTGGCAATTGGGATTGACCCGTACCTTATTGAGTACTTTCATTACTAGCAGCCTCAGCTGATGTAATGAAACGACGTCAATTGGGATCCTAGTTTTCAGTGAAAATTAAATGGTTATTTAACCAATGGGTGTTTAATTTTCTTGAAAAGTTTAATTATCAAAAATACTAATTTTTGAACTTTTTCTGTAGAAATGGCCCAACCCGGAAACACTCCAAACATTACCTCCGCTTTCAAAATGATGATTGAAAAGGAGAAATTGACTGGGACTAAAAATTTTAACGATTGGTATCGTAATCTAAGACTTGTTCTTAGGATAGCCAAACGTTATGATTGTCTTAGTGAGCCTCTTCCGGTTGCTCCTCCTGCTAACTCTTCTAATAATGCACTTAGAGAGTATAACGAAGCTTATGACAAGAACAATGATGCGGCTTGTCTCATGCTATCGGGGATGGATCCTCAGCTGGTAAAACAGTTTGAGAATCATGGTCCGATGCAAATGATTGAGGAACTCAGACGTATGTTTGAGAAACCTCCAATGGCTGAGTTGTATGACGTACTTGAAAATATAGAAAAGTGCAAGCAGGAAGCAACAAAACCCGTAAGTACCCATGTGCTAGAAATGAAAGGTTATCTTGACCAATTGGATGCACTTGGATGCGGGTATGTGGAAGATGTTAAAGTTGGCCTCATCAATAAATCCCTCAATGAGGAATTGTATGGTGACTTCGTGCGCAACTTTAACATGCATTGCAAGGGGAAGACATTTTCTGACTTGCATGCAATGCTCATTGAACATGAGAAAGGACTCGCTAAGAAAGCTCCTACACCTGCTGTGATGGCAATTAGAGGTGGTAGGGTAGCTAAGCCCGGTAAACCGCACAAAGTGAACAAGAAGGGCAAAGGGAAAGCTGACAAAGGAAAACAGGTCGTGATCCATCAGCAGAAGCCCAAGAAGCAGAATCCTCCTCCCAAGAAGGATTATCCTAAAAAGGATACGGCTGCTTGTCACCACTGTAACACTCCTGGACATTGGAAGAGGGACTGTCCATTGCTGCTTGAGGAGTGTCGCAAGAATAAGAATGCCAAGGCTGGGCAGGGCGCCAGCACATCAGGTATTTTATGGTTGAATTATTTTCCTTTCCTCGTAAGCAAAATGCCTGGATATATGATACAGGATGTGGTACTCACATTTGTAATACATCGCAGGGGCTTAGAGGAGTGAAGAAGCTGAACTATGGGGAATGCTACTTGTATGTCGGCAACGGTATACGTGCAGCAGTGGAAGCCATAGGGACTTTTGATTTACTGTTACCTTCGGGTTTAATTTTAGTATTGAACAATTGTCATTACGCACCGTCTATTGTTAGAGGTGTCGTTTCAGTTTCTTTATTGTTGGATAATGGTTTTGAGCATACTTTTAATAATAATGGAATTTCTGTTTCTTTAAATTCTGTTTTTTATTTTAATGCTATTCCATTAGATGGTGTGTTTGAAATTGATATGAATAATCATGCATCCAACGGAAATGATTCTGTGTATAGCATCGAAATAAGAGAATCAAGTCTAACTTGGATTCGTCTTATTTATGGCACTGTCGTCTTGCTCATATAGGCAAGAAACGCATGGAAAGGCTGCAACACGATGGGCTTTTACAAAATGTCAAAGATGATTCGTTTGACAAATGCGAATCTTGCATATCTGGGAAGATGACAAAAGAAAACTTTTCATAGCAATATGGAAAAGGCTTCGGATCTACTTGGATTGATACACACGGATGTGTGTGGTCCATTAGACATGTGTCTAAACGCGGTGCTACCTACTTCCTAACCTTCACGGATGACTATAGTCGTTATGGTTATGTTTATTTACTTAAACATAAACATGAAGTCTTTGAGACATTCAAGGTTTTTAAAATGAAGTAGAATTACAACTCGGAAAGAAGATTAAGGCCCTTCGATCCGATCGTGGTGGTGAGTATTTAAGCCAAGAGTTTAAAGATTATCTAGCTGAGTGTGGGGATTGTCCAACAACTCACTTCTCCTTATACTCCACAGCAAAATGGTGTATCTGAAAGGAGAAATCGTACTTGTTGATATGGTACGATCTATGTTTAATCTTACAACTCTTCCCTTATCCTTTTGGGATTATTTCTCTTGAAAGTGCTGTTCGCATATTAAATATGGTTCCAACTAAGAAGGTTGATAAGACTCCATATGAATTATGGACTGGAAAAGCTCCCAACTTGTCTTACTTAAAGATCTGGGGTTGTGAGGCGTTTGTTAAACGTGACTCACCTGATAAACTCCAACAAAGATCTGTTAAGTGTATCTTCGTAGGATACCCTAAGGAAACAGGGTTACTACTTTTACTTCCCACCGAAAATAAAGTCATGTGGCTTTGGTATGGTGAATTCCTTGAGGAGAGTTTCTTGTCTCAAGAATTCAGTGAGAGAGTATATGATCTTGAAAATGATCATGAAGATACATCACCTTCTGAGAACACTAACACACTTCCTGTGGAACCTGAATAGTTTAGGTCCTCCACCTGAAGTTGAAGTGGTACCCGTCCGTAGATCTTCAAGATCTACAAAAGCTCCTGATCGTCTATGTCTAAACATAGAGGATGAGGATTCTATACTAGTGGATCTCGATGAGCCAACTAGTTATAGAGGGTGCCATTAATAGTCCTGAAAAGGATAAATGGCAGGTAGCCATGGATGGGGGAAATGCAATCCATGAAAGACAATAAAGTCTGGATTGAAGTAGACCTTCCACCCAATGCTAAGGTAGTTGGGTGTAAAAGGCTCTTCAAAAAGAAGACGGACATAGGATGGCAATGTACACACCTACAAAGCTCGTTTGGTAGCCAAGGGCTTTACCCAAACATACGGTGTTGACTATGAGGAGACATTTTCTCCTGTGGCCGACATTAGAGCTATTAGGATTCTTATAGCCAATAGCTGCCTACTATGACTATGAGATTTGGCAGATGGATGTCAAATACCGCCTTTCTGAATGGTCCCTAGATGAAGATATCTATATGGCGCAACCTGAGGGGTTTGTGAATCCACAATTTCCTGAGCGTGTATGCAAGCTTCAAAGATCCATTTATGGATTGAAGCAAGCATCCAGGCAATGGAATAAGAAATTTGATGAGGAAATCAAGAAGTTTGGAATTTACTCAAAATTTCGATGAGCCATGTGTATACCACAAAGTTAGTGGGAGTAACACTACTTTTCTTGTCCTATATGTCGATGACATATTAATCATGGGAAATCATATACCTAGTCTTAATGAAGTTAAGGCTTATCTTGTGAATGTTTTTCCATGAAGGATTTAGGAGAAGAAGCGTAATCCTTGGAATCAAGATCTATAGAGACAGATCTAAGGGTTTTGATCGGTTTAAGCCAAAGTGCTTACATGGATAAAATATTGAAGAGATTCAATATGCAAAATTCCAAGAAGGGATATTTGCCATGCAAGTAGAACATGGCTTAAGTAGCGAAATGTGTGCTTCTACACCTGAAGAGGTGGCATACATGAAGAAAGTTCCGTATGCTTCGGCAGTAGGATCTATCATGTATGCAGTTAGATGTACAAGGCCAGATGTGGCATTCGCACAAAATTTAACCAGTCGTTATCAGCAAAATCCAGGGAAAGATCACTGGCATGCTGTTAAGAACATTCTTAAGTATTTAAGGAATACTAAAGATATGTTTCTAGTTTTTCGGGGGAAATCCAGACGCAGAACTGAATGTTACAGGTTTCTGCGATGCGTCCTTTCAGACTGATAAAGATGATACGAAGTCTCAGACGGGTTACGTTTTTGTCATAAATGGAGGAGCTGTAGACTGGAAGAGTAAAAAGCAGAGTACAACGGCCATGTCTGCTACAAGAAGCTGAGTATATTGCTGCATCGGAAGCTGCACAAGAAGCTGTTTGGATAAGGAAATTTATTTCGGATCTTGGAGTGATGCCGTCAAATAAATTACTATAAATGTGTATTGCGACAACTCTGCTGCAATCACATTCTGCCATGACCTGGAGTTATGAAAGGCGCCAGACATTTTCGTAGAAAATATCACTATGTTCGAGAACAAGTCGAATCTGGGTGAAATCAATGTACTCAAAGTTCACACAGATGACAATCTGGCTGATCCTTTCACGAAGGCATTACCTAAGGAAAACGTTTACTCGATCATGCTAAGGGTATTGGTCTTCGTTTAGCCGATAGTTTCATGTAAATCTGTATGATTAGTATTTTGGATAGGGACGTGTAAACAATTATTATTTTAATGAAATAAAGTGGGATAACGTTTATTCTCATTATTAATATTTGTGTCCTATATTTGCATGTTTAAATCCGTGAATAATTTAATTTATTCTAAATAGTCCGTTGTCAATTAATAATATGGGAATATTATTGAACTAAGACAAATGTGAGGATGGTAGTAATGTACTGTAAGGTTGAGAACACCAATGTCACATGATATTCAATATGGATAAATGAATATAGGACTTATCCCAACCACATGATTATACTTTATGGATCATAGTCATTAAGTATATCATGAATATTTATCCTCAGACTTGAGATACCTGATAATTGCCGAGGATGTAGCTCATTTTCTGTAAGGTAGTCTAACGCTATCCGTAAAAGGTAGTTATAAGGGCTATTTTCGGAAGTGATGCGATAGTTCGAGGGTTATGCTCGTAGTCAATTTAAAAGGGTTTGGTTCCTTCAACTTTGTGTTGAAGTTTAATACTGCTTGGCCACTCGTAGGATTGACAAGATGTTTGCGTGTGGACGCCCAAAGTCTATCTGGAAGACTTCAGATGTTTTGGTAATTTTTGATCAAATTTTGTAAAAAACGAAAACTATTGTTAATATGGAATGACCAAGATCCATATCCATATTAACGCGGAAATTTTGAACAAAAGGATAAGTATGATGATTAAATTCATCACGTGGTTTTTCCAGGAAAACCATACTCGGATCGAGCTGGGGGCATTGGGATCTGTTAAGCTGACTAGCCCCCTGTCATTACTATATTAATAGTTATTTAAGTGGGAGCTGTTAGAGTTTATGATAAATTTAATATTGTATGTCCGGTTTCGAACCCGAGACTCGGGATTGCACACAAAACGTGAGAGTTCCAAGGTTTGAATAAATTAAATTTTATTTGTATTTTATTTTTTTTTTTCACAAAACAATATAAAAGACAGTTAGTACTTAACGGAGTTAGAGATAACGGCCGTTAAAGGACTAATTTGCAAATAGGAAGAGAAGGATCTAGAACCCAATTTTGGGTTTAATTCCGGGCCCAAACCCCCCCCTTGGGCTGGGAGTCGGTTTGTGGGGTGGGAAAAAGTTAGGGGTAGCCTATAAATACAATTCCCCCTTTTGTTTGGGGTTTTTTCTAATCTTTAATCCCTAAAAAGCCAAAATTTTTCCTTCTCTCTTTTCCCTTTCCCCCAGCTTTAAACCGATCGACCCTTTTTAAATCCAATTTGGGATTTCGATCCAAGTTGGGTTACAAAGTGTTGGTTTGTTTTGTGATTTGAAACCTAGCTTTTCCATTGAACGCTAGATTCGTGTGTACAAGAAGGGTTTCAAGCTTATTTTAGCTTGTGTGTTTGGTTTGGTTTGATCCATATAAGCCCTCTCCTAAGGTTTATATTTTGGTTCTTGGAAACACTTGATTCCTTGTTCTTCTAGGAATAAAAAAGGGACGCTTTCTTTTAGGGTTTAATTAATTATATGTTTTTTGTAGATCCATTCCGCTGCGTGATTTTGTTGTTTAGGGGTTTATAGTATTTGTATGATTCACTTTAAAAAAGTTTGATATCCAGAAAACCCGGGTATCTGGATTTTGTGTTTTTTTTTTTGGTAATTTTAATCTCCTGGAAAAGTAAAAAAAAAAGTACTTTTTCAAGGTCATCGGCTAAAATCTAAGTACAGATATAGGCCCTTTACTTCCCTGTGATGTGGTTTGGTTTGGGAAAAATCTTTTAAAAAGACTTGAAAGAGAAGGCTTTTTACCTATTTCTTTTTACTGTGACATTTTACATAAACCCTTTACAAATTGTTTGAAAACCCCTATTTTTCTTGAAAAATTTTAAGAAATTTGAGTTTCATGTAATTTGGTCGGGGAAAAAGAAAGGTTGCTTCGGGGGGTTATAAAACCTTTAAAAGTATATTTGCAGAAAATTTTGGGCTGTTTATTCACTAAAGGGTTTTGCTTTAAAACAACAAAAGTAGTTTTTTTCCCATTTTAAAATTAGGGTTTGGGATATGTGTGCGGGTTTGAGTTTGAGGGGGGTGTTGAAATACCTCTTGGTTAGGGGATCTGGGGGGCCCAAAATCTTTTAAATCCATTCAATAAATTTTTAAAGTCTTCTTGTTTCGATTTCTTTTTAAATTAAAAATTATAATAAATTTATGACTTGCTGGACGAATTTTCCCTGTTGTAAACATTAAATTGCTTGTTTTGATAATTGATAACATGGTTAAATAAAAATTTTCCTTTAATAAACTTGTTAAATTTGATATGGTCTTGCTTTCACTCTTCCGCAATGAATTTTTTTAGGTTGTAAAATATTGGGACCAATAAATGCCTTTAAATTTCCCATGACTTCCCAAAATGGATTTTATGGGTAAGCAATTTTTTGATTTTTTTCAAAAAAGAATGATCTTGGTTCCATTTTAAAAAATTAAATTTTTTGGTTTGCTTTAAGAAATTTAGCCAAACGCCCCTTTGTTGGTGTTTATTCTAAACACTAGTTTTAAAATGAGGGGAATTAGTGTGGTGAAGGATCATACATAGGTGTGTCATGTTTATAGGTTCAAATTTTGCCCAATGGTTTTGGGGGGATTGGGGAAAAGCGTAAGTATCGGGTGAATGACCTACATATGTGTGTCTTGATTATACCCCTTTTTAGGGTTTTTTCATTCTCGGTTTATGGCCTTCAAAACTTTAGATATATTCCGGTCATCTCTTTATTCAAAAGATATAGCAAAACTTAAGGGTTTCGGAAAATTATGTATTAGTTAATGCAAAAAGAAAAAATTTAAAATGTTTGCATTTTTTTCATAAAACCGGATTGAAGTTTCCAAAATTTCACCTTATATAAAAAGGCCCTGAACTTCTAAACCGGGCCTTAAGCGCAGAAACCCCCCCTTTAAAAAATTTTTAAAAAAATTTTTAAAAAAAATTGGGGAAAAGGGGTTTTTTTAATTAATTCCCAAAAAAAAAAAACCCCCAAAAAATTTAAAAAAAAAAAAAAAAATTTGGTTTAAAGGGGTTTTTAAAATTTAAAAAAATTTTTAAAAAAAAAGGCCCCCCACCCAAAAAAACAAAAAAAAAAGGGGGGGTTTTTTTCCCCCCCTTTTTTTTTTCCAAAAAAACCCCAAAAAAAAAACCCAAAAAAGAAAATTTCCCCCAAAAAAAAAAAAAACCCAAAAAAAAAACAAAAATTTTTTTGGGGCTTTTTTTTTTCAAAATGTTTTTTGGGGGGGGGAAAAAACCTTTTGGGGGGTTTTTTTTTCCCCCCCCAATTTTTAAAAAAAGGGGGGGTTTTTTTAAAAGCCTTTTTTGGGGGAAAAAACTTTTTTGGGAAAAAATTTTTTTTTTTTTAATTTTTAAAAAAATTTTTTTAAAAAAGGGAAAAACCCCCCTTTTTTTTTTTTGGGTTTTTTTTTGGGGGGGGGGGTAAATTTTTTTAAATTTTTTTTTCCCCGGTTTCCCTTTTTTTTTGGAAACCCCCTTTTTTAAAAAAAAAAAATTTTTTTTTTTTAAAAGTGGGGTTTAAAATTTTTTTGGGGGGTTTTTTTTTTAAAAAAAAATTTTTTTTGGGGGGAAAAAATTTTTTTTTAAAAAAAAAAAATTTTTTTGAATTTTTTATTTGGGGGGGAAAAAAAAAAAAAAAAAAAAATTTTTTTTTTTAAAAAAACCCCAACATTTTGGGGGCCAAATTTTTAAAAAAATTTTTTTTAAAAAATTTTTAAAAATTTTTTAAAAAAATTTAATTTTTTTTCCCTTTTCCCCCCCCTTTTTTTTGGCCCCTTTTTTTTAAAAAATTTTTTAAAAGGGGGTTTTTAAACATTTCCCTTTTTTTTTAAAAAAAGGGTTTTTTTTTAAAAAATTTTTTAAAAAAATTTTTTTTTAAAATTTTTTTAAAAAAAAAATTTTTAAAACAAAAAAAAAATTTTGGGGGGTTTTTTCCCCCTTTTTTAAAAATTTTTTTTTTTTTTTTTCCCCCTTTTTTAAAAATTTAAAGGTTTTTTTTTAAATTAAAAAATTTAAATTTTGGGGGAAAAAAAAAAAAATTTTTTTTTTTTTTTGGGAAATTTTTTTTTTTTAAAAAAAAAAG
This sequence comes from Artemisia tridentata subsp. tridentata, assembly GCA_021014915.2. Lineage (NCBI taxonomy): Eukaryota > Viridiplantae > Streptophyta > Magnoliopsida > Asterales > Asteraceae > Artemisia > Artemisia tridentata. The sequence goes on from CP139504.1 coordinate 313,276,128, forward strand.
GTTTTTTTTAAAAAAAAAAAAAAAAAATTTTTTTTTTTTAAAAAAAAATTTAAAATTTTTTCCCCCCCCCCCAAAAAAAAAGGGGGTTTTTTAAAAAATTTTTTCCCAAATTTTTTAAAATTTTAGTTTTTTGTTTTCCAAAATTTTTTTTTTTTGGTTCCCCAAAAATTTTTTTTTTTTTTTTTTTGGGGGAAATTTTTTTTTTTTTAAAATTTTTTGGGAAAAACGAATGAAACAATGTATATATGAACAAGAGACAAATAATTAACTTCAACGATTCAATATTATTGATTCAATAATACGAGTGATCTCCTATCACTAGGGTTTACTAACTGACTTTGTACTGTTAGTAAAATCTTCAATGTCTTCCAGCAATACTAACTTATATGCAACAGTTTCAACTGTTTATCTTAATTCCCAATAATTCTCCCCTAAACTTATGATTTCTGTGCAAATCACTAAGTTTCTTCAAATTAAGCTTTATCTCCTATGATGGGGGGATTCTTCCAAACATCTATCATTATAATCTCTTGTCACTGATTTTTCTTTTCTCTGCCAAATTAAATATCTTTGTAACTAACATATCTGCCATCTCAGAATCTTCTCTAACCTTAAGTGAAACTGTTATCATAGCTAATAAAACACCTGATCTGAGAGGGTATTCTTTTTCCACCAACATATAAATTTCTATTCCATCCTTGGTAGAAACTCTATGCACTCCACATGTATCAAATAGTTTCCAAGAGACATCCTTGACTTCAGCTTGAAACCTCCACATTGATTCTCCACTATCAGGTTCATAAATCCTCTTCAATTGAACCCATAGTTCTTTGTCTTTATTTTCAAGTGGATCTTCAATTCTGAATTTCTCTTTTACCAAATTCCACAACTGGTTTAGATCTTCTCTGTCAAAACCTCTAAGTAAATCTTCAAACAGCTTGTATCTTTCAGTAATTCCACCAAGCCTTATAATCTTCCACCCTTTCATCCTACCTTCTGTGAATACTTCCCAGCCAATAATGGGGTATTTTGCTTGCAAAGGCTTGATGTTAGCGGATTCAGGGACTATCACTATCATACTCTTGAGTTGTTCATCAGTCAATCCTTCAGCTTCCTTCTTCTGTTTCTTTGCTGCATCAGATTCTAACAACTTAGCATCTCTTTTCTTTCTTGTTGTGGTATCCCTTTCAACTGATCTGTTCAATCTAGCATAAGCATTAGAAAAAGCTTCTTTAATCTGATCATCTATTCTTCCTGTAAAGTAACTCTTCTTCCATAAAGCTTGATTCTTCAAATAGCTTTTCATAAACTCGATCTGTTCTTTATGTGTAGGCATCTTTGTCTTGTAACCATGCTTTTGCCTATCTCTAATCTTCTGCATAAAATCTTCCCAAGCTACTTCTTTGTTCTTAGAAAGAATAAAACTTTTGAGTTTCTCTGACTTCTCTTCTTCACTTAGATCTTTATCTCTAAGAATCATCATTGCTTGAGCTCTTACAATCAAATCAGAATCTAACAGATATTGTAATTGTTCATTGAAGACTTCTTGATCAACTTCAGTATTAGTAGCAATCTTTTCTAACCTTGTTCTTTCCATAAACTCAGCTATATCTCTTACATCATCTGCAGCCATTTTCCCCTTGCTAATTCTGCATCAAGATCTATCTGAGCTTGTTCATCTGCTAAATCTTTTTCATGAAGTTTCCTTGCAACTTCTTCATCAAACTCTATTTGTGCTTGAGTTTTTGGTTTTACTTTCTTGAGTCTTTCTTGTTCTTGTTCAACTTCTTCAGATGTCATGGGCTTCTTTCCCTTTGCTGATCTTTTTCTTTCATACTCTGTCTCAGCAGTATCTGAATGTGTCTCAGCAGTTTGTATGGTTTCTTGTTCTATTTCAACCGTATGAACTGTTTCTTGTTCTATCTCACCCGTATGAACTGTTTCTTCTTTCTGAGTAGTTTCTTGTTGTTCCTGATCTTCAACATCCATATCAGTAACATTACCAAAACCTTCATCATGTTCACTAGTGCCTTCATCATGCCTCCCCTGAGTTTTAGAACTATCCCCCTTGCCTTTTTCTGATATCCTCCCCTGTTTTGGAGAATCACCACCATCATCATCTGTGTCATCTGAATAATCATCATCAGAAGAATCTTTATCCAATATAGCTCTTGCTCTTTTCCTCCTTAGATGTTCTTCTAGCTTCTTCACCCTAACAGTTAGCTTGGTGTATACTTTGGCAAAATTTGCTTTATGAGACTTGAGCTCCTTCTCCAAAGATTCTACTTGAGCTGACAACTTAGTACAAAGAGCCATCAATTCATTTGTGAAGAACTGCCCTCATCACTTCTAACTGTGTGACCTGTTAGGAGCGGTGAATCATGGGGCAAGGATCCAGTTTCAACTCTAGTATGACTAGGTTTAGACCTTCTCTTATAAGTTGTGATGGTTGGGGGTGTTTGGGTATTTTCAGGATTTTGATTGAGTGTGTGATGGGGATCAGATGGGTTTTCTGAACCTTCACTCAATTCAATTTGAAGCATTTCTGGAAAGAGAGGTACTACTACCCCTGAAAACAATCTACTTGCCATAGCCATGTTTTGAAAAACCTTTGATTGTAGGCTAGGTGTAGGAAAAGTTTCTTTGTGTTTCTTGAGCAAATTCTTTTTCTTATTCAAAAAAGTTTGAATAAATCTTGGATACATAAGACCTTGGTTTTGCTGTTAACATTTGATGCCGTACTCTCAAAATAAATTTTGAAAAATTAAAGACCTTGTTAGTTGACAGACAAATAAGAGCAATAGCAATATTGCTACTGAATTGCTCCCATGCTGTCTTTTTGGGACTTAAGCAATGTAAGAGAGTATGTATCAAAAATCTCCATTGTGGGGAGAAACATCCTTTTTGAAAAGTGAGTTTTTGAGAAGATGTATCATACCCCATTTTTGAAAGTTGTTCAAAAATTTCAGTGTTTAGCATAGTGATGATACCATCTGAATCTTGCAGCTTAAGATGTCTCCTAAGTGCAGACTCGGTAACAACAAACGATATGCCATCCACTTTGGAATGGATTTCTAAGTCTCCATCTTCACTAGTCAAGACAGTTGAATTCTGCCAGAACTGTGTGATGTGAGAGACATATAGAGTAGGAGAGATAGTTAAAGCATACCTTATGTGTGAGTGGTTTAGAAAATCCACAATCTCATAAAATTTTGGTCCATCTCCTTCCTCTGTTTTCTCTAGAAAAGCGACTTTGGCTATCTCCTGGATGTTACAAACTAACCTTCAAGCATCCTGACAGATCAATTGGGAATGTTTTGCTCAAGACCGATAGTGATTGGCATTTTGCGGTTTCGCTTTCCAAGATGAGAGGATATATTGTGCTTTTGCACTTGGAGGTCTTCACATCCAGCCAGACTGCTGATGAGGATGCTTGTGATGACGATGCTGCTTGAGAAGGGTCTTCTGGATTTTCTTGGTGGCTTCATTCCCACCATACCTTGCAAAAATAGCTTCAAAAAGAGTTTTAGCACACTTGTATTTACTGAAGTTCAGTAATTGATCATTGGGGATTGTCATCAGCAGCATGCTCCTTGCTTTAACATCATTCTTGTGCTGAGCCTTCTCTTCACTAGTAGTTGGCTTTGTCTGCACTGTTGTTTTAGTCTTACCTTCAACAACAGTCGTTGTGGTTGTGGGCTTAAAGGAATTACCTTCTTCTATGATCTCCCAAAGTGCATAATCCTGCACTTGAAAAAATTGCTCAATTCTTAATCTCCACATATCGAACTCATTGGGGTTAAGCATTGGTAGCTTAGCAGCAATATTGGTTTGACTTGTAGTTGTCTCCATGTCCATCTTCTTCTTAAACAAATTCGTCTGGATCTTCTAAATCAAAGTATCAGTAACCTGGCTCTGATACCACTTGACCGGATCTACACACACTCCTTGTGTTAGATAGATACTTTGAATAATGTTAGTCTAGCACGCGGAATTTATTAGCAAACACTCAGAAGATTTATTTGATGTGTTTTGAATGAACGAATGAAACAATGTATATATGAACAACAGACAAATAATTAACTTCAACGATTCAATATTATTGATTCAATAATACGAGTGATCTCCTATCACTAGGGTTTACAACCATGAATCTTTTCTAAAAAATTACGTCAATACTTTTTTTTCGTACACTATTCAATAACCTAGGCAATCCTTTTATAGACTAAGGATTCCTGTACAAGATAAATATCATCTATATAAGTAAGATATACACAAAATCCTTTCTATACTTATCTTCTATACGATTACAAAAATTATAAGCCGTACTAACTTTCTAATACCAACCGTACTAACTGACTTTGTACTGTTAGTATAATCTTCAATGTCTTCCAGCAGTACTAACTTATATGCAACAGTTTCAACTGTTAACCTTAATTCCCAACAAAGTGCTAGATGTGCTGCCTGACTTGCTACCTTCTTTGGCTCGAGTCTTAGCTGGAGCAGGCTCATCATCATACTTGTTGAACCCGACATATCCCTCATTGAACGATTTATCATATTTAATGTAAGCTTGCGTTTTCTTTATCTTGTCAGTCAGAAGAGATTCAGGAAGTCTCATCCCTTGTTTGCGTGTGCTTCATTTTGGGATGTAGACTTGACTAACGATTTTGTCCATAGCAAATAAATGCTTCTCTTGGTCTTCTAGACGTTAAGGGATGTCTTCGTTGTCATCAAGTAGATGGTAGATGATTAGCTTGGTATATCTTACAAAGGGGATTTTGGTGAATGGTTTAAGATAGTGACTCTGAATCTGAAAGACTATGTCATCCCAGATGAGTTAAGCATAGTCTATTTGCTTCTGGTTCACTATTCCCCAAAAGATTTGCAGGTGAGAAAGACGAGGGTTCTCATGACCACTGTCTCTTCTGGAGACTGATCGAGCCAAGATATAATAAATGGTTCTCCATGGTTGGGGAATGAGCTTGGCTTCAACCTTGGAGAATCTTTTCAATGGCTTGTCCGGTTGTACATCATAGCCAATCTCCATTAGGAAGTTGAGAACGTCTTCTTCTGATGGTGTAGGATGAAACTTCTTGGTAGGTGCAGGAGCTTCTGGCAGAAGTAAGGCTGTGCGGAGATAGTCAACATCAACAGTTACTTCCTTTCTGTACAGTGTGCAAGTGAAAGAGTCTTCACCCATGCCTAGCTTGATGGTGTACCACATTTGGTGAATATAGAATTCGGGAATGGAAGCAGACTTGTCCAGCATGCTCCTACACTTGTGCACTTTGAGGATTTCAATGGCTATTTGACATGTTGGTTCTGCACATTTGATCTTGTGAAATTCAACTCGTGCGTTTTTCTTGCCAATTTCCACATCATAGTCTTGTGGAAAGGTGTTTTCTTTGGTGAGCATTGGGAGTGGTTGTTGTGCAGCCATTTGAGATATCTGAAACATCAATCAAAACAAATTTGCATGATACATGAAGGGTAGCAAATTGTTAATCTTGTTATCATTCATGTGACCATTTTGTTGTATTATTTATTTTACATGTCTTAAGATTATGAGTATTGCAATTTTTATCTTTGGACATAATTGAAACATATTCTCTTTTGTTGACCATTGTTCAATTTCGACAACATGTGATTCATTTGAATTTCGACAAAGTTAGACCCAATTGCGATAGTTATAATGAATTGCGACGTATTTGTATAATTGTGGCAGTTTTGATCAATACCGATGATTTTTTGAATTCCGTCAGGTTTTACCCAATTCCGATGGATTTTGAATTACCATGAAATTTGTTCAATTGCGATGAAAAATATGAATTGCGATAAGCCATGTCTAATTGCGATGAAAAATATGAATTGCGATAAACTTTGCCCAATTGCGATAAAAAATGTGAATTTCGATAAATTTTGTGCAATTGCGACAAATTTATGCAATTCCGACAATTTCGCAATTCCGACAAGGTTTATCCAATTCCGACGGATATTGCAATTTCGACAATTTCTTATACAAGAAATTCCGATAAACACTGTAGACATACATTTTGTGAATTCTTTATCGAAATTGGTTTCCTGTCCAAATTTAAATCAAATCATGAGTCACAATATGATCATTAAGCTCATTAAAAGACATCTAAACACCGTTTATCTAAATTGAATGCGTATCTTTGCAATTCCGACAAACCCTAAACGCAGATTCATCAAAATTCATTTTATCATGTTAGATGTTTGATTGTTTGATTCCAATAGATTCCTATGATGTTTCTAAGTTCATTGGTCTGTATTTTAACATCTTTTGGCCATGAATCATTAAGATTGAACTTGGTCGAGTTCTTCTTAAACCCTACACATCGAAATTCATTCAAACATGTTTCTGGGTTTGATTCGATGATCAAATCATGTTATACAACCCATTAGAGCATTATCCCAACCAATTAATTAGGCCAAAACACAATCATTCGAAATCCCCCAATTCATACGCATGAACCCTAATTTGAAAATTCATCAATTCGAGTTTCTGGGTATAATTAGGTTATAGAATCTTGTTAAGAACTTGTTTAAGATCATATCCCACCATAGAAATTAACCTCAAACACTCAAAATTATTTTAACTCAATTCGACTTAAACCCTAAATCAATTTCATTCGATTTAGACAAATTTAACCGTTGGATCTCAAAATCTTTGAAAACCATGTCTTATAATTATCTAAACATTGTATAAACACTCACAATTTTGAAAATTCTTGAACATATTTGAAGATTGAATTACGGTCGTTGATCTTGTTTGGTAAAGAATTAAATGTAGGAGTAAATGTAAGTTCAGGTGCAGTAATTGCACTATGAATTTTGGTTTTGTTAAAAATTCAATATTCAACTTTTGCCACTTTTGGTCCTTTAATGGCATAACATTGTAACCAATGTCCCTTACTCACAAACTTTAATAAGACTTGACGTAATTTTGACAAGAAAAATTTTAATACACCCCCTTGACTTATGAGTATTAGAAAACATTTTAAGATCAAGGAGGGTATCTCAAGAATAATATTACCAACACATTATAAAACAACATTTTTTTAGGAAATATGCAAGTATAAATTTTAAAATTTGAATTTCATACTCCCCCTCAACACTTGTTTGTGATGAATTTGGTAATTTGTTTAAATGAACAAAGTGTTGACAAAAATTTTGTTCTTGCATTTTTTTTAATAAAGAAAGAAAAGAAAAATGAAAAATCTTTTTGTTGTTTTTGATAAGATATTTACAAAAGAAGTTTTGGTGTTTGAATTTCTTAGTTATGTTTAAGAAAGTTTTGCAAATCATCTGGAGTCAAACACCTTATACCAATTTGGTGAACTAATTCGACAAATCTTGCATAGGGAAAGGCTTTGGTGAATAAATCCGCTAATTGGTATTCAGTACCCACAAAGTATAATTCAATAGTACCTTTTTCAACATGCTCTTTGATGAAATGATATCGAAGTGCAATATGTTTTGACTTCGAATGTTAAACCGTGTTGCTTGAGATGGCAATGGCACTCTTGGAGTCGCAGTACATGGGAATCTTATTGAACATGTAACCGTAGTCCATTAGCTGTGATCGCATCCAAATGACTTGAGCGCAGCATGCTGACATGGCTACATATTCTGATTCTGTAGATGACAATGAAGTGCAATCCTGCTTCTTTGACTGCCAAGATAAAAGTTTGTCTCCAAGAAACTGTACTCCCCGAGATGTACTTTTGCGTGTGTCTAAACATCCTACATGATTAGCATCTGAAAAAGCTATTAGTTCAAAACCAGAATTCTTCGGATACCAGATCCCCAAATGGATGGTTCCCTTCATGTATCAAAGGATTCTTTTAGCCTCAGAGAGGTGTCTTTCAGTTGGTCGTGACTGATAACGGGAGCATAGGTATATTGCAAAAACTATATTTGGTCTGCTGGCTGTTAGATACATGAGGGACCCAATCATACTACTGTATTTTGTAGGGTCAACAGGTGTACCATGTAAATAAGTATCCAGCTTTGGGGATGATGCAGACATAGGTGTGTTATAAGTATCACAACTTGTCATGCCATGTTTCTTTAAAATCTCGAGAGCATACTTGGACTGACTTAGATAAATTCCACGGGGTGATTGATGAACTTGGAGTCCTAAGAAGAAAGTAAGTTTACCCATCATGGACATTTCAAAATTTTGTTTCATTAATCTTGCAAAAGCATTTGAATATTTTTTGTTTGTTGATGCAAATATAATGTCATCGACATAGATTTGAACGATTAAAATATCCTCCCCGTGTTTTTGAATAAATAAATTCGGATCCACTGAACCTTTAGTAAAATGATTAGCAAGCAAGAAAGCAGTTAGTTTATCGTACCATGCCCTTGGGGCTTGTTTAAGTTCGTAAAGTGCTTTCTTGAGTTTGTACACATGATTGGGATAGTCTGGATCAACGAATCCCTCTGGTTGACTAACATAGACTTCCTCATGTAATTGACCTTTCAGAAATGCCATTTTCACATCCATTTGATAAACGACCATATTCTTGTGAGCAGCGTATGCCATAAAGATACGGACAGCCTCAAGCCTAGCAATTGGAGCAAATGATTCTTCAAAATCAATTCCTTCTTGTTGAGTGAAACCTTTAGCTACCAGACGCGATTTGTTATGAATCACTTTGCCTTCTGCGTCTAGCTTGTTTTTCCAAATCCAGTTCAGTCCGATGACATAGACCCCATCTGGTCTTTCTACCAATTCCCAGACTTCAAGATGTTTGAATTGATCGAGTTCATCTTGCATTGATTCAATCCAATTGTCATAAGTCATTGCTTCTTTAATGTTGTTTGGTTCATCTTGACAGACGGTAAGAGCATAAATGCACGTTTCACCATCTGTGTGAAGTCTTTGTCTTGTCATTAGGCCATGGACTTGGATCTACCAAATGATAAGAGTGCCTCTGAGATTCAATCATAAACAACTGAATTATCTGGATTACCAATCACATTTACTAAGGGATGATCTCTTGTCCATTTGTGTGTTGAAGGGTAATGTTGAGAAAGAGTGTGCATATTAGACATATCCAAGTTGCGTGTAGATGACTCTGCAATATCAGGAATGGTTGGAGCCGAAGCAAATGGATTAAAGAAGGCATTTCCGTCATAATTTGCAGGTGCGGGTACTTCTTGATATTGTAGATCTTCAGCTGCATTCTCAGTGTTGGAAGCGGTTTGTTCTTGTGTTGATGGAGATTCAATTAGAGGTGAATCTGTAGCAATGGTTGTTGTTGTAGTAACAAGTGTATCAGGTATTGGATTATGATCAGATTGTGCAGCGGAAACTGGTGATACATCTGGTGCACGACGTTCAAATGAATCATCAAACAATGGAGCAAGCAAGGTTTCCAATTCTTTACGGTTAAGTGAAAGAGGTGCAGCTGATTGATTTGGAAAATTTAGATGGTTGATTGCGGGTCCTAAGCTATTTTGCTCAGAAGCCATTTCTGTAAGCTCATCGAAATTAGCATGAATAGTCTCCTGAATTTCTCTAGTACGACGATTCCAGATTCAAAAACCTTTGGAGTTCTCACAATATCCAATGAAGATACCAATGTCAGCTTTGGCTTTGAGTTTTACAAAATCATCACGATCATTATTTGGGAAACATAGGGCACCAAATACATGAAAGTAATTTATATTCGGTTTTCAGTTGTGAACAATTTCATAAGGAGTTTTGTGATGCCGTTTGGTAATTATGCAACGGTTTTGGGTATAACATGCAGTTGATACAACTTTTGCCCATAGGTAATCTGGTAATTGAGCATTGATTAACATTGTCATTGCAGCTTCCACTAACGTCCTGTTGCGTCTTTCGACAACCCCATTCTGTTATGGACTTCTTGCAATGGATGTTTGATGTTCAATTCCCACTTTCTCAAAATAAGATCGAAGAGTCTGATTTTTGAATTCAGTTCCATTGTTTGTTCTAACTTTTCTGACCATGTTGCGAAGCTGAACTTGAATTTTAGTGAGAAAGGTGATGATCATTGAAGGAGCTTGGTCTTTGCTTCGGAGAAAATAAAACCAAATCCATCTAGAGTAGTCATCGACAATTACCAAAATGTAGCGTTTACCGTTTATTGTTTGAACACGCATAGGGCCACACAAATCCATATGAAGTAGTTGAAGAACGTGATATGTACTGTGTTCTGTTTTAGAAGGGAAATGTGCATGAGTACTTTTTCCTTGTTCACAAGTTGGACATAAGTGATCTTTTGCATATCGAAACCGTGGAAGACCATCGACTAGTTTGTGATGTGCAAGTTCAGTCATGGTTTTGAAATTCAGATGAGATAGTCGTTTGTGCCATAACCAGGATTTTGTCGAATGTGCTTTGGAGAGCAGACATATAGGAGGAGAAGCAGTCATATCAGACATTGAAAATGTGTAAAGACTAGATCCACGTTTGCCCGAAATGAGATCATTTCCTTGTAAGTCATGAACGAAACAAGTTTTCTCCCGAAATGCTACTTCCAAATCCCCATCACAAAATTGACCGACTGAGAAAAGGTTGTGACCAAGGCCTTCGACATAATAGACACGACTAATTTCGATGTTGCCTTTGACGTAATCTCCATAGCCCAAGATAGCAGCGAAGTGATCATTCCCGAATCTGATAGTGCCGATGAACTTTGCAACAAAGTTTACTAAAAGTTTGAGATTGACTGTCAAATGTCGGGAACAGCCGCTTGATGAACTCAAATAAGTACATTTTATTATCATCATTTATCCAATTTATTTGACTTGTTTTATTATATTATATATGAGAATTGATACGTTAATGTTTACTTTTGTAATTCTCAGGTAAAAACAAGTATTATGTGAAACTTGGCGATTTTGGACTAATTATTGAGCAAAACAAGCAAGATGTTAAGAGTCTACTGAAATGTACAAGATCAAGATCATTCTGCTCCAGATACGCCGCAACATACTTCTTACATACGGCGCATCACTATCAAGATTTCACAAGTTACGATCCAAGACAGCAAAGGACATGCGCCGCATGGAGAAATGGAGTTACGCCGCATCTTAAGGCGGTGTACGAATATTCCTGAATATATTAATCTTGGACCCCACGCGAAGTTAAGTCAATGCGCCGCATCTACTTATCCTATGCGCCGCATCTAACCCTCAGACAGAAACTATAAATACCCAAGACCAGACGAATTTCGAGAGTTTTTTGGTTCGACACTTAGCTAAACTCAGAAGAGAGAGACAGAAACCCTAAAAGCCGAATTCAGACGTATTAGCAGCACAAGACACATCCTGAACGAAGATACAAGAGCTGTAAGAAGGTCCTGCATGTATTCAATTCATTAAGTAGTTTTGTTTTATTGTATTAGTACACTTTAATTCATCAGGATTGATGGGCCGATTTCATGTGACTACGGAAAATCATGGGCACCCCTTAAAATTGCTTTCCTATTAATTAAATTTTATATGTTGATGTCTTTGGTGACTTTTATTAGTGCATTGATAACCTCTGTGTCTAGCTGAGCATTGCTTGGGTCGCCATGCCCCTTCCTCGCCTATTTATTCTATCGTTTCTAGGATAGTGGGATAGACATAAGTGATCATTAAGGGTTTACTCGCCGATAAGATTAGAGCCAACGAGAAAGGGTTAATTATATACACTTCATATAAAACTAGCAATAAAACAAGTGACAAGCTACTTAATTATCAGGACAGGTCTTCTTATTGTCTCAAGTATCTATCTGTGTACGTGTGTGCTAATCGCTGATTCGTGCTCATTAGTTTAGTTTATATTTAATCATAACCAAACCGTGCCAGTCTCTCAGGCTGAAACCCCCTTGCGTTAGATTAGGTTGTACAGCTAACTTAAGATATTAAAATACTGATTAGAATAACTAGGTAATACGTTCCACTCTTAGTGATCGACACTCTACTTACCATTATATTCATACTGACCGGGTACACTGCTCGTTAAGTGTGTGTATTATTGATAAGTCGGTTAAATATAAATTTAAAACTTGAGTAGGCATTAATACTGCTAAACCGCAACGACACGCGCACGCATCAAGTTTTTGGCGCCGATGCCGGGGAGTGAATTGTTATTATCTGTTAATTTGATTAGTATTTTAATTAGGTTTTTCTTTTTAATTTTTAGATTCTAACCACTAACCCTGTTATATATTAGATAAATTGCATTCATTGTATAGTTTGCATATTTTCTGTTTTTGTGTGTTTTTATTTTCTTTAATTTTTGTTTCTTTTTGTTTGTTTTTATTTTTTGTTTTTTGTTTTTCTATTTTTCTGCATTCTGCTATCGTTGTATAGAGCTGATACAAACGATACGGCGCATCTGTTTTCACAGATACGGCGTATTGCGTTTAATTTTTAATAAAATACAACGCGTTTAATAAATTCGAGTACGACGCATCTTTACCCAAGATACGGCGTATTGTGTTTTTAATAAGAAATTTTTCTAAACTCTAACGCCATACGACGCATCTGTTTTCATAGATACGGCGTATTGTCGATTTAAATTAAAAACAGTTTTTGAATTATTAAACAGATACGACGCATCGATTTCTATCGATACGGCGCATCTTCTAAATAAAAAATCTTGTATTTTGAAACGTAACGAAAATACGGCGCATTAGCTTTTGTTAATACGACGCATTTAATTTTAATAAATATAATCGATTTTTGATTAATTAAACTGATACGGCGCATTCTAATTTATAAGCGGCATATCTGCTTTCTGAATAAAAGTCTGATTAAATTTTAACGTAATAAGATACGGCGTATCCAACTTCCTGGATACGGCGCATCATCTGCAGATCTCAGTTATTTTTATTCTTTATATCCGTTTCTAAATTCATTAATTTCTCTTTTAGCGAACAAATCCTACTTACGATTTTACCTATGATGACAGGTTTTGCTATGGAAGATATGTCAATGAACGGATATCTTGCTAAGGAACTTATGAAAGATAAGCACCATGAAAAGTCCCGCACCAAAAAGCCATTGAATCTAGAAAATGATGACGAGTGTGATAACTATGAAGTTAGCTTGAGCAAGTCCCCAACATTAAGCATTACTAAAAGCTCAGAATTAGAAAAGGAACTCTTGCTTTTTGATTCATCCGAAATCAACTTCAATGTACTCACAATTGATGCCGATTTATTTTCTTGGGAAACCCCTCTTGAAGCTACTTATATGGAATTCAAATGCTTATGCAATATTGAAGATGGGATATTCTCTTATGATTTACTAATGAGCTACACTGAAGATGAATTGTTACTCTTATGGCCCATCATTGAATCTAAAGGATTAACTTGGACTACTATCGAAGAAAAAGATGGGAAATTCCAAATTGAATACATGAACTCAGCAAATGCAGTCAACAAATCGAGCAACAATGGATCGTCAGATGACAATTCAACAATCAAGGAAGGCATTAAAGAATTATTCAATATGGACATTGATCTGCTCAATTATGAGACACCCTTGTGCGAACAGTTCAATGAATTTAATAACCTTCTTCAAATCGACGCTGATGTGCTAACTGGAGATCTACCAGGATTCAAAACTTATGATGAGTTCAAAAACACGTAGTACTACGAATGGAATGACCAAATACCATGGGTTTGGGATAAACCATGGGAATTTGAGCATGTTAATCACACTTGTAAACCTTTCAATTTCAAGGATGGAAGTAGTGAATGGCCAACCTGTGATTATAAGAATGATGGAACCTGTAATGGGGGAAGTATAATTGGAATGAAACGGGTTGGAAACGATGTATACTTTAAAGACGATGATTGGTATGAAGAAGTTGAAGACTGCCCTCGTAAAGCAGAGGCTTTACAAGAAAAAGGTAGAATCGAATACTTAAAAGAACTAAAGGGAGCATCGAACACTACTTTCTGGGAATGGGTGCATGGATAATTTGATGATTACACAAAGCTTAGTCGACGCTTACAGTGGGAATTGAAAAAAGAGTGGGATGAGATTCAAGATTATTATCAATCCTTTAACGTGGTTAATTATGATCCCTATGATAATAACGATGAGTCGCAAGGAGAATTGATTGATGAACTTGATGACTATTTGAATAAGGATCCTTATTTCAAGTTTGTTGATAAAGACGAAGAAGAATTCAACAAGAGAAAGTGTCGACTACTTGGGATAACTTATAATAACCCACCCATGATAATTTCTGAAAAAATTAAAGTCATCAAATACTCTTTGGGACCTGATGAAGAATATGTTGCGACGAAGACCAAAAAATATATTAGATTAAGTCGAACGGAAGAAAATGTTGTGGAGCTATACGGGAACATCTTTCGGATGAAAGAAGAAGGATGGCACGTAACAAGAACAAAATAAGGAGCTGAACGTGAGTCTAACTTGAAGACTCTAGAATAAAGACAAGTGCTGACCGAGAGACAACCCGGAAGAAATTTTTTACATTCTGTTCTATGTCAAGTCTGTCAGACCTGCAGAAGATACGGCGCATCTCCATCATAAGATGCGACGCATCGCCTGCACTGGTCATATCTTATTTAATTTTCTGCATTTTTACTTTTGACTTTAAAACTTTCTGTCAGTTTATTTTAATGCGGCGCATCCCTGGTTAAGGATGCGACGCATCTTTTATTCTGATTCGTATTTATTCCAGGCTCGATACGGCGTATCTTCTTCCATAAGACACGGCATATCGACTGACCTGATGATTTACAGTTTAATTTTTTTTTTTAATTTTTTTTACTAACTACTAATGTATTATGCAAGTTTGAACCTTCTTAACTTAGGTGTGTTAAAGTCTAAATAGTATTATAGATTCCTGCAATTTTTGTGGATACATCATCTATGAAGCTTAAACGTTATCATCCACAAGAAAGTTGATTTTTGCTCTTATACGAATAATGGAGGATCATACCGAGCAAATCTCAGAGGAGTTTTTCTGTTCTAATTATTTTATTTTCCAGTTTTTAACCTTTGACACAAACAACGAGAACGTTGTTTAACTTAAGTGGGGGGATTGGAGAATTAGAACACTTACTTGTCCTAAACTTTTTCAAAATATGCTTAAAATGTGCTTAATATATCAAAATTTAAAATTTTTAGCATGTTTTTGTTTAAAGTCTAAATTACATAGCTGCACACATAACATTATTTCCAAAAATTGTGAACTTATCAAAATTCACAAATCTATGAGTGTGCCGGTGACTTGTAAACTTTAGAACTTGGCTTGTATACTATTCGAGACCACCATAATAAGTATTATCTATATAATTGGAGTGACTTGTCTAAATTGATAAATTTCTAGGATTACACCCAAATAGCCTTTATATGTTATGTGATATTAACTAACTACACTGGTTAGTTAACCCCCGTATAAACCTTTTGTTACTCTCACTTTTAGAGTACGATACCCCTAGAAAAACACTCAGAGCCATTCCTTTCGTTTCTTACACCTTTGTTATAATGTTTCGTTACACCCTTACACCTTAGCTTACCCTGTAGATTAAAATCCGTGGTTGGTTAATTGCTCTAGGCAAAGTGTGTTTCCTTACATTACCTGTGTTCGCGTGCGTAATTCATTATCTTTGGTTAGTTTTGGGAAATTGCACAATGCAATTGGTATGAAAGTAAATATTGTATATCTTTGAGTTTATTTTTCGTGTGTTTACTACTTTCGCTAATACAGTTATTTCTGAAAGTATGGAAAAATTATCCGGAAAAATAGTGATAGAAAAGTTGTGAAATTTTACACTTATGATGTTAAAAAAAAAAAAAAAAAAAAAAAAAAAAAAAAAAAAAAAAAAAAAAAATCGAAAAAATAGAAAAGAAAAAGAAAAAGGAAAAGTTGGAAGTTTGTTTTAACCAACTTATGTAAAGTTTTGTATTAAGTGGGCGATTTCACCATTATTTGTTGTATATTATATTTATGGATTGAATGGGAGTTGGCCGTTATGGGAACGCCAACTAGGTTTATTCTTTTATTGAGATTTTGTTGAGTATAATTCGTGTCTACCTAAAGCGTGTGTTTCATGTGTTAAAGCGTGAGTTATTCAATGATATGAGTCTTATTCATGGGATGGTTGGGAAAGTAATTTACCACACTTAGGATTTTAATTTATCTGTTTTGTTTATTTTTTTTTTCATTTTACACCAATTTGTATCCCAAATATTATCCATACCCTATATCATTCTTTATCCAAACCTTTGATTTATTGAGATTAGGGATTTGAGCAATCTTAAGTATCGTAGTCGTGGATTCGGCTATGTATTTATGATTTTGTCGCCCTTTTTGATATAATATTATTGGTAAAGATTACTTGGTCCTATCTTTAGCTTATTCGAGTTAAGGATTTGAGCAATTGCAAGTATCGTGGTCGTGGATTCGATCATGTATTTGTGATTTTGTCGCCTTTTCTGGAATATGAGATCGATAGAGATTAAGAAGAATGATCAACCCTTAACCAACAAACCCCTTTTACCGCTTTAGACTTGTTATTCCTTAGCTTTAGTGGGGGAGATGCGTATACTTGCCAAGCTTATGATAGAACATTCGTCACGACTGGACAGTTAAACGATTAGATTTGTTTTTATCGAAATATTTTATTTTATTTCTAATTCGTTAAGTGTTTGGTTGTGCAATTATGACAAAACGAATACATGCTTAAATAAAAAAATAAATCCTAATATCTTTTAGGATACATTTTCATAAGAATTATTCTAAGGTTTACTTGGGGACAAGTAAAGTTCAAGTGGGGGGATATTTGATGAACTCAAATAAGTACATTTTATTATCATCATTTATCCTATTTATTTGACTTGTTTTATTATATTATATATGAGAATTGATACGTTAATGTTTACTTTTGTAATTCTCAGGTAAAAACAAGTATTATGTGAAACTTGGCGATTTTGGACTAATTATGGAGCAAAACAAGCAAGATGTTAAGAGTCTACTGAAATGTACAAGATCAAGATCATTCTGCTCCAGATACGCCGCAACATACTTCTTACATACGGCGCATCACTATCAAGATTTCACAAGTTACGATCCAAGACAGCAAAGGACATGCGCCGCATGGAGAAATGGAGTTACGCCGCATCTTAAGGCGGTGTACGAATATTCCTGAATATATTAATCTTGAACCCCACGCGAAGTTAAGTCAATGCGCCGCATCTACTTATCCTATGCGCCGCATCTAACCCTCAGACAGAAACTATAAATACCCCAAGACCAGACGAATTTCGAGAGTTTTTTGGTTCGACACTTAGCTAAACTCAGAAGAGAGAGACAGAAACCCTAAAAGCCGAATTCAGACGTATTAGCAGCACAAGACACATCCTGAACGAAGATACAAGAGCTGTAAGAAGGTCCTGCATGTATTCAATTCATTAAGTAGTTTTGTTTTATTGTATTAGTACACTTTAATTCATCAGGATTGATGGGCCGATTTCATGTGACTACGGAAAATCATGGGCACCCCTTAAAATTGCTTTCCCATTAATTAAAGTTTATATGTTGATGTCTTTGGTGACTTTTATTAGTGCATTGATAACCTCTGTGTCTAGCTGAGCATTGCTTGGGTCGCCATGCCCCTTCCTCGCCTATTTATTCTATCGTTTCTAGGATAGTGGGATAGACATAAGTGATCATTAAGGGTTTACTCGCCGATAAGATTAGAGCCAACGAGAAAGGGTTAATTATATACACTTCATATAAAACTAGCAATAAAACAAGTGACAAGCTACTTAATTATCAGGACAGGTCTTCTTATTGTCTCAAGTATCTATCTGTGTACGTGTGTGCTAATCGCTGATTCGTGCTCATTAGTTTAGTTTATATTTAATCATAACCAAACCGTGCCAGTCTCTCAGGCTGAAACCCCCTTGCGTTAGATTAGGTTGTACAGCTAACTTAAGATATTAAAATACTGATTAGAATAACTAGGTAATACATTCCACTCTTAGTGATCGACACTCTACTTACCATTATATTCATACTGACCGGGTACACTGTTCGTTAAGTGTGTGTGTTATTGATAAGTCGGCTAAATATAAATTTAAAACTTGAGTAGGCATTAATACTGGTAAACCGCAACGACACGCGCACGCATCACCGCTATCAACAATCCATAGAATAATTTGAACCACCTGAATCACACGAAGACGACGAATATAGAGTGATGGTAATGGTAGAACCCGTTGGGTTAGTAACACAGTTATTAATCACTTTAGGTAGCCATGTAAAACTAGGTTTCCTTTGTAACCAACGTTTCCATATCCAACTAATTTTAGCTTTCTTCTTAGTAAATTCGCTAGGTGATGGGATTGTCTTAGGAGTTGTTTTCGCAACTATGGGTGTGTCTAAGGCATTTTTAGAAATTACACTTGGTGGTTTTCCTAGCATAGACTTAGAAGCAATAATGGGCCTAGAGGGAGTGCCAGATGTACGTTTCTTGTTACGAGATAAAAGAGATTTTGCAACACATTTAGTATGATCACCAGATAACATGCTTTTACGACAAAACACACAAGATGCATTAACATTCAAAACATTCAAAGTCTTAGCATTCGTTACATCGATATTAGAATTACAAGTTTTTAAGTTCGAATCTAAATCAGACGGAACATGCGTTTTATTCAAATTCCTAAATTGATCTTCTACTTCTTAGGCTTGTAGTTTCCTGCTTCTACGTTGCCAGATCATATTCTTCTGTTTTTTGCTCTTATGCTTTGATCTGGTAAAGCTAGTATTGAGGACTATTCCTGCAGAAGTTGAAGGATTCAAATTAGTAGTCTGAGGGGATGTTTGCCTAGGTGTTGTGTCCATTTTGTACATTCTTGGTGCAATCACATTTGTGTTAACAAACTTTTCTTTTTCTAAACTTTGAATTTTCTCTTTGAGTTCAATGATGATGTGATTCTTTTGTTGAATTTTTGAATCAAGTTCTCTATTTAATCGAACAGTGTCATTACGATTTTGACAAACTTCATTGATGTCCTTTTCATATTTGAAAATTTGACTTTTTAAAACAGCATTTTCATTTTCAAGATTCTCAACTTTAGATGTGTGACTGTTCTGAAAGGACACCGTTTCTTTTTTACTTTGCAATTTTAACTCAAAATCAAGACTCTGAGTTTGACACCATTGTAGCTTCTGATTTAGTGGAAAATTTTCTGTTGAATGTTTACTTTGCACATCATCATTGTGTTTAATGATTCTCTCATTTTCTCTTTTTAAAGTCTCAATTTCGTGTCTCAACATTTCAGTGTCAGCAGTGTGATCATCAATAAGCATAGAATTGCAAGACTCATAAATCAAATTCATAATCACAGAGATAATATCAGAACTTAGAACATCTTCCAAGAGTTGATCAACTTCATTTTGTAAAACTTTGTTTCGATGTTTTTGTTTTGAGATCGCATTTTCAGTTGCATTGAAAGTGTTCATCATGGATGTTACTTCTGTTTGGAGTTCCTGTTCCCAGTGTGTAGCACAAAGACACAAATGTTGAACATATGGTAAAAATTGTTTTTGAAAAATTTCTCTCTTTTCTTTTTCGTAAGGAGATAGAAAAGTGGAAACTGTTATCTCAGAATTATGTTCAATTGCTTGTTCTAAAAAACTGATGTCTTTCATAAACTTATCAAAATATCTAAGTACAAGACATCATTTAGGTAATTGTGCAATTACACCAGAATTTGGTAAAGGACCATTTATTTGTGCCACTGTTTTAACAGGACCAACCTCAGAAGAAGATTCGTAAATCTGCATTACAACCCATGGTTCTTCTGTTTTATCTTTTTGAGGAACAAAGGTGTCAGAAATATGAGGCAATTTTGAATAATCAAATGGTTTATTAAACTTAACATTTCTCATTTTTTATCGACTCTCTTCTTCTTGTTCCTGTTCTTCCTCACAGTTATGTACAACAACACGCATAATTGAATCATCAAAGAGATGGTCTACACTATACAACTTTGGATTTTCCTTGAGTGCTTTGTGTAGAAAACGTGGTTTGTCATCACCAATAGCAATACCATAGCCTTGGGGATTTTGCTTTAAGGTAAACTTTTGAATTGTTGTTACAGACTCACCAGTTTTATAAACAACTTTTTGAAATTATTTTAGTTCACTTTCCAACTCTACGGTTTCATCAAGATAAGAATCAATTCTTTTCCTAGACACTTGTATATGTTCAGAAAAACTAGCTTGACAAGTTGATAACTCTGTTTTTGCTTTTGAAAGTTCAGTATTGAGGTGTTCAACCTGTTGTTTGAATTCTAATTTTTCTTGTTCCATTTGAGAAACCAAGTTGTGTTTGGAAGCAGCTAATTCTCGTATTTGATGTTGTTACTCTTGTTCTTTGACATAAGCTTTTTGGAATGCAACTTCAAGACTTTGTGCTCGTTTTTCTTTTGTTTCAAAATTTGTGAGTTGTATTTTATAGCACTCAAGATCCTTAGTTAATGATGCAACTTTGGCTTTTAAGTTTCGGTTAATCTCATTGCATTTTTCAATTTGAGATTTTTGTGAGTCCAATTGGGATTGAGTGGTCAATAGTAAGGTCATGAGTTCTGGATCTGGACTGAGCGAAGGTTCATTTTGTTCATTTTGATCATTGTTATCGTCATCAATAGGATCATCAAATGTAACAACTGGGTTAATTTGATCTTCATCAAATGTAACAACTGTGTTCATTTGTTCATCTTCTTGAGGAGATAATAATGAATCATTTTGAGCAACTTGCTCCTCGTTTGATGCAGATGCAGATGCAGATGGTGAACAATTTCATGTATTAGACATGTTATTGGATCAGGTACCTGATACAGACCATCAATATCATACACTGGGCCTGTATCACTCATGTAAAGTTCCTGCATGTTTGCCATTAGCATCACAGCTGCATTTGCTTCCAAATCCTCCATATCATCATCTGAATATGCGTTTTCCATGAAGCTGTTTTCTTTTTCAGTTAGAGTGCCCCCTGATTCATCCTTTAGACCTAGAAGTAGTGCCTGCTTGTGAAACTCACTGCCTCTGACTCTAGGTTTGGGGCATGCATTAGCCAGATGACCTCTACCATTGCAGTTATAACATTTGACCATAGTCCCTGTATTCCCAGTTTCAACTTTCAACCCTTTTCTGAGGAACACCTGCATTGTTCCTACTTCCACTAGCTGCATTAAACCATTGTCCATTTCCTGAATTTCCCAATAACCCCCTGATCCAGTTCTTTCAAAAGTTCGATTCTGAATTTCAACCCGTCCATCTTGTACAACAGCTTGATTCCTTGTGTTGGATGAAGTGCGGAGATGATTGTTGGATTTGTTAGAGAATTTACTGAAAGCATGAGCAATGAGTGCAAATCCTTCATTCAAAGAGTTGAATGCATCATCTTTGTCACTGTTTGTATTTGTGTAAAGCATGGTGTTAGTGTTGTCATAGGGGACTAGTTGATTACTGTGTTGAATCATATGGAATGAGTTGAGTGGAAGAGATTTGTTGAGGATAGTTAAAGTGATGTTGCTGTTAGACATAAGCATGGTTTGACTGTGGAGGTGGAGCAAAGTGAGATTGAGCTATCATTGCCAATGAGTTTGGAGTTGTAGAAGGTGAATAAGTACCACGAAGAGCTCGATCTTTGTCAACTTCATATTGATGGTGCTTCAGATAATCATACAATAACCCATAAGATGCATTATGTAGATTCTTGGCTTGACGAACAAACGTGACATATTTTTGCCAATCTAGACCAAGACAACTGAGAAACTTAGTGTTGATAGCAATCCTTGGTAACTGAATGTTGTATCTATCCAAGTCATTGATGATGTTTGTGAACCGATGGTAATAAGACTCTAGTGACTCCCCTGATTCAGTCATAAACATTGTATATTCGAGGTAGAGTTTGGATTTCATGTCTTCTTGGTTCAGTTCAGTGCCTTCCTTTAAGTGATGCGTGGTTTTGTAACCTTACAACAGGTTTTACCTCTCAAGGGATCTCAAGAGGCTTACAACCCCACCAGGCAGTGTACCTGACCGATGTAGTATAGTGTAGTGGTAAGTACGGGGGATTGATCGTTCTCCACAGGGAATAGTGTTCGTTAGGTATGAAAGACTACTCTAATTAGGTCTAAGGGTTGAGGAAGATTCTTTTTTATGTTTTTATAATTTTTATGAAAGCAAGTAAAATCTCGGGTTTGAAGGAGTGGGCGGAATTAGTTGCTAGTCAACTAACCCAAATTACTACGAATGCAAATAAAATAAAATAACAAAAATGAAAAGTTTGATGGAAACTTATATGTAGAGAAATGTGTTTACTTAGATTTCCTTACTCCCTAACTATCTTTTACCGGTTAATTAGTGTGTATTAGTTGCGTGGATGACGGGTGTATTCCTTAATACCATTCGTGGGGTGGCGTACGTACTTCCCCAACTCTACAAGCTCCTACTTCACTCCTATGTCGAGCCGGCTAGGAAGCTCCTAACATGGGATCACTAGAATTCGCTTGTGCATTAAATACAACCATAAAAACCTTTAGTACGCCTTTGGTTCATGTTTCTTAAGACGTTCAAGCAAGTTACCGAATAGGAAGTTAGCCAGTTTTCTTAAGCCTAACATAGATAAACAATCATCCAATACAACTAACAACACACTAATAACCAATAATCAATAGCTAGGTTTCATTAGATCTAAGCAAACACAAGATAAATTTAGCCTAACATGTTAATCAAAAGACAAGAATAAGATAAAATCAAACAACACATAGACATATTGAATGATTAATTGATAACTTATCTTCAATGTAACATGGAAGATCTCAAGGCAAAAAGCCTTGAAAAAGAAGCTAAAATCGTCTTAGGGTTTTCTCCCAAAATTCCACACACTAAGCTCCCCCTAATGACAAAAAATTAGAAAACTATATATAGATTTTTGGATCTGACGGCGTCACGTTATGGAGTGTGACGCCGTCACCTCGCCGCTTCTAGGGTTCCCGGATGACCTTCTTGACGCCGTCCCTCTTTAGCTCTTCAAAATCCATTCTGGCTTATCAAGGCTTGACGCCGTCGAACCTTGAACGTGACGCCGTCCCTCTTTGATTTAAGCAGTGACGCCCTTGATCAAGTTAAAGCGTGACGCCGTCAGAATTCACATGCTATTTTCACTGGCTTATCATGAGTAAATTTCACGTCCAACTTTTCTTGCCAAGGCATGACGCCGTCCAGAGTAAATTGTGACGCCGTCAAAGGTAACTTTTAGCCGATTTTTGAGACTTTGCCGTTTTCTTCACTTTTATGCTCCAAAAACGTCCAAAATGCCTCCTTTTCCAGATTTCTCCTCAAAAGTACCTAAAATGACAAAAGGAACGATTTAGGGCGATATTTGATCAAATAAATACGATTTAGGGCTTAAATGACCCCTTAAAAGCGGTACACTTTTCGCTTCATCAAATACCCTTACACTTGAGATTTGCTTGTCCTCAAGCAAATGTGCTTTTATTCTAATCAAAATACAAGTTAGGGGTCATTTAATGCAAACATAAAAGTAATTACAACAAATAATCGTTCCACTTCAATCATAATAAGCACGGAGATTACATACTAGCACCTCACAAGTAGTGTTTAGATACTCACATCTCTCAAGTGTCATCAAAATAAATCTCATAAATGAAAACGGATAATATCTCTCACTACCTGTCATAGCAAATAGATTACCATAGGCTTGGGAAAGGATCGAAAACCTCCTCCACTAGGCGTAAGCACCAAAGATAAACTATCAAAGAGGGCTTTTAAATGGGTTATAATGTTAGGTGTAGGGAAAAGGAAAACACGGTTTTGTTGGATAAAGGATGTTTTACTGGTGGCGAGTTAAAGATCTTGATCAATTACATGTACTATACAATGCTGCTAAGCCAAGACTAGACTCAATCTTAAGCTAGAAACGAAATAACAAAATAACAAAAACATAAAACAAACATAAAATGAAACGGGATGGTAGTCCGTATGTTTTTTCTATTTTTCATTTTCTCATTTTTTTTGTATTTTTCTTAATTTTTTCGATTTTTTTTTTTTTTTTTTTTTTTTTTTTTTTTTTTTTTTTGTGCATACACTTTTGCCCTACCATCCAAAATAATACATCATAGGGGCATTGCATTCCCATTACACTTGAACTTTTACATAACTTTACAAATACTAATCTAATGACTCGAATTAAGATAATTGAAAAACTTGGAGTACTTTTAAAACATTTAGCACATATGGGGGTAATAATGTTGTTCTTCCCCATTACTCCATTACACTAGTACTTTACCCATGAGTCCCAATCGTCCCAAAACAATATGTACAAGGATATGACTCGACTTAGCAACCATGTAATCAATTAGATAATTAACTTGGGTTTAAACAAATGTTGTAACAATAATGCACTAAAGATGAGTGCATACAAGGTAGGCTAAGGCGATTTGGGTGTACATTTAAGTGGGGTGTAAACAAATTCTTCCTTTAAGTAAAATGCTTAAAGGTCGAAACGAAAAGATAGGCTCTGAGGGGTGTACTAGGGGTATCGTGTACTAAAAATGAGTACAACGCAAAGGGTGTGGGAGAATTACTTGACCAATGTAGCCAATGTAATTATAACAAAAAACACAGGTGTAAAACAATGGGTTAATCCTAATGCCTCTTATCATGTAGTAAATCTAACTACACGAATGTAGTCTCACTTGTGGCCTCGGAATGGTCCTAACGCAAGTTCTAGAATCTAAGTGCTACCGGTACACACATCATAGCATAAATGCTTTTCCTACCAATTCTAGGGGCGAACCTCACATATTTGGGGGTGGAAAATTTTTTTAGTGGTACGGTTTTTGTGCTAGTCATATAACTCCTATCCGTGAGACGCTCATTAAGATCAAAGTTTCACTCCTAAATGTTGTAAAAAATTTTAAATTTGGCACTAAAATTACCTTAACAAGTATTTCTCTCAGTTTTATTACACATCTACTATTAAACAAACAAAAATCAAGCATAATGGCATTCTCTAAAATCGTACTTTTACCCCCCCCCCCTTACACTTAAGATGAACATTGTCCCCAATGTTCAAATAACAAGATGTAAAAGCAAAAAGTAAAAGAATGAAATCAAATACTCCCCTGATTCGCTCGGTGGATAATGAAATTATACGGTTAAATCTTCTTCCAAAGTAATGTCGAAGCTCCATGACTAATGCATCGCCATAAGCTTGATTCAAAACATTTCCTTGTCCAAAATAACCTGTTAAACCTGAGAAAACAAACACGAAAACCTGCATAACATCGGCGGGACAAAATCTATATATAAGGATATAATGCTTGTGGAATGATAACTTTGCAGATTCCTGGAGATTATAAGTTGGAGATTTTAATAAAAACTTTTTTTTTTTAAAACAAAACTTTCAAAAATTTCTGAAAATTAAATCTGACGCCGTCAGGTTATAAACCCTGACGCCGTCAGAAATGACCTGACAAAAATTTTCATTTTAAGTTTCCGGAAAATTTCTGGAAAAACCTTTACCTTACTTCCTGGAAATCCTGCAAAACATCATTATGACTCGATACAAGCATTTGACTCAAACAAATACGAATATGTATGTTAATTTATTATTATTACGATTCATGTTAATTTGTGTTCTAATAAACCGATTTAGATTTCCCTTACACTTAACTTTTGCAAAATACCTTTATATGTAGTTAAGACGAAGTTAAAAACAAAATAAAGCATTTTCACAAATTAGTTTTGAACATGAATCAATAATAATAAAATTTAAACATACATACGGAAACAAATAAAATCAAACAAACAAATAAATAAACACACAAAGCAAATAAATAAAGCTCGGGTTGCCTCCCAAGAAGCGCTTGTTTTTGTTCGAGTCATGAGCCTGACTCTACCCTTATTTAATGGATAAAGGAGAGGTTTTCCCTACACTTAGGATTAAGTGCGGGTGATAGTAGCGATACACACCAGCTCGGTAGGAGTATGCCACGTGAGGAAAGAGTGGTGGATGAATTATATGCTCAAAGGGGTGTGCTCCTTTCATCATAACCTTACCTAGTTCACTTTGGTCAATGGGTGAGTTAAAGTGTTCTCCTAAAAAGGGATCATTTTCCAACAACTTCGAGAGACTCCTAGTTGGGAATCCATCTTGACCCAATAGACCCGGTTTAAACCCATAATGTTTCTTATGATCAATCATGAATGGGTGATGTAGACATGTAAGGTCATTTTTCAATCCTATATTGTCTTCCTCACTACAAGGCTTAATGTCTACTACCTTAATCTTAACATTACCCGGACTACATGGTTTGATGGGTGGATCGGGACCTAATTCAATTCCTAAGTTCACATCTAAGGATGGAAGATTAGGTAACGGTTTTGGTTTAGGCTCCGGTTCATCAAAACTAGGAACTTCCATAGAACTAAAAGAAAGGTTATGACTACAAGTATTCAAACCTATTTCTTCTAGTTTTGTTTCGTTCAAAGGTTCTACCTCTATTGGGGTTCCTATAGTCTCTTCTACTTCTTTCGGGTAAGTCACGGGCGGTGTATGTGCCTCAAATGATGGTAGGACTTGTGGGGTACTTGGTGGTCTTAGATTTTCTACTCTATCGTCCATCTTATCAAGATCACCTATATCCTCATCATGTGTTTTAGTAGGATCTAACCCTAACATTTTCCCAAGTATCTCAAGTGCTTCTCTAGGCATCTCAACTTCTATGTCCGAATCATAAGGATCATCCTCAATATTCTGACTGCTATATTCAAACTGCCTAAAAGATTCATCATGTGTTTCTTGAGATTCGACGTCATCAATCACAAAACCTAGGTCTTTTTGATCAATGTGATCATGTTCGGCTAAATCCTCCGTCACATCAAGGTCACCTATGTGTTTGTTTTGTACTATGGCATTACATGACAACCACTTAGGTATCTCAACACTAATGTATTCATCCCCAAACAAACTTGTTTCATGATCCAGGAAATTTATATTCAATTGACTTGTACTAACGTTTGTTGGGTTGTCTACCCTATAATAATATTGGGCACAATCTTCTATGGCATCCCATGCTTCTTCAGCACTTAATTCCCTAAAGTCCCCATTGGCAAAATCCTCAATGCGCATTTGGTCATATTGGCCAACACGATAGTAAAAGGTTCGGGTTAGGGATGCTAAAGCGAAACTATGATGAGGGAATTTTCGGAGTAAATTTCTAAAACGAGTCCATGCATCATATATGGGTTCATCTCGATATTGTTTGAAATTCGAGATGTCAATAGGGTAGAATGGCCTTTGTGGTTGGTGGTATGGTGGATTCGCGTACTCCATAATGGTGAACGGAAGAGTCAATGGAAATTACGAACAAACACACAAAGAAAAAGATAGACTAAAGAAAACCTAGAAAAATAAAACAAAAATCTCACTAGAAAGGAATCTAGTGAGTAGACCTATAAAATAAAAATTCAACCTAAACAATAACTATTCCCCGGCAGCGGCGCCAAAAACTTGATGCGTGGTTTTGTAACCTTACAACAGGTTTTACCTCTCAAGGGATCTCAAGAGGCTTACAACCCCACCAGGCAGTGTACCTGACCGATGTAGTATAGTGTAGTGGTAAGTACGGGGGATTGATCGTTCTCCACAGGGAATAGTGTTCGTTAGGTATGAAAGACTACTCTAATTAGGTCTAAGGGTTGAGGAAGATTCTTTTTTATGTTTTTATAATTTTTATGAAAGCAAGTAAAATCTCGGGTTTGAAGGAGTGGGCGGAATTAGTTGCTAGTCAACTAACCCAAATTACTACGAATGCAAATAAAATAAAATAACAAAAATGAAAAGTTTGATGGAAACTTATATGTAGAGAAATGTGTTTACTTAGATTTCCTTACTCCCTAACTATCTTTTACCGGTTAATTAGTGTGTATTAGTTGCGTGGATGACGGGTGTATTCCTTAATACCATTCGTGGGGTGGCGTACGTACTTCCCCAACTCTACAAGCTCCTACTTCACTCCTATGTCGAGCCGGCTAGGAAGCTCCTAACATGGGATCACTAGAATTCGCTTGTGCATTAAATACAACCATAAAAACCTTTAGTACGCCTTTGGTTCATGTTTCTTAAGACGTTCAAGCAAGTTACCGAATAGGAAGTTAGCCAGTTTTCTTAAGCCTAACATAGATAAACAATCATCCAATACAACTAACAACACACTAATAACCAATAATCAATAGCTAGGTTTCATTAGATCTAAGCAAACACAAGATAAATTTAGCCTAACATGTTAATCAAAAGACAAGAATAAGATAAAATCAAACAACACATAGACATATTGAATGATTAATTGATAACTTATCTTCAATGTAACATGGAAGATCTCAAGGCAAAAAGCCTTGAAAAAGAAGCTAAAATCGTCTTAGGGTTTTCTCCCAAAATTCCACACACTAAGCTCCCCCTAATGACAAAAAATTAGAAAACTATATATAGATTTTTGGATCTGACGGCGTCACGTTATGGAGTGTGACGCCGTCACCTCGCCGCTTCTAGGGTTCCCGGATGACCTTCTTGACGCCGTCCCTCTTTAGCTCTTCAAAATCCATTCTGGCTTATCAAGGCTTGACGCCGTCTAACCTTGAACGTGACGCCGTCCCTCTTTGATTTAAGC
The DNA here is from genome assembly GCA_021014915.2 of Artemisia tridentata subsp. tridentata. NCBI lineage: Eukaryota > Viridiplantae > Streptophyta > Magnoliopsida > Asterales > Asteraceae > Artemisia > Artemisia tridentata. Next base: position 313,304,883 of record CP139504.1, read on the forward strand.
AGTGACGCCCTTGATCAAGTTAAAGCGTGACGCCGTCAGAATTCACATGCTATTTTCACTGGCTTATCATGAGTAAATTTCACGTCCAACTTTTCTTGCCAAGGCATGACGCCGTCCAGAGTAAATTGTGACGCCGTCAAAGGTAACTTTTAGCCGATTTTTGAGACTTTGCCGTTTTCTTCACTTTTATGCTCCAAAAACGTCCAAAATGCCTCCTTTTCCAGATTTCTCCTCAAAAGTACCTAAAATGACAAAAGGAACGATTTAGGGCGATATTTGATCAAATAAATACGATTTAGGGCTTAAATGACCCCTTAAAAGCGGTACACTTTTCGCTTCACTTCAGTGCCTTCCTTTAAGAGATGAACATGTTCCCACATATCCTTAGCTTTTTTCATAGCATCAATGCTTTGAAAAATCGGGTTAGGTATTCCCTGAAGAATGTATGACATTGCAAGTTCATTTGCTTCACGATGAAGTATTTGCCCTACACTGAGTTGAGCTTCAGGAACAGGGAGCACGGTGTCAGGTCTTAGAGGAATAGCAGTTGGATCTCCAGGAACTTTTGTAGTTGGCATTTGGAATGGACCTACAATTATAGCCTTTTTCATAACCTGGCCTGCGAGGGGCTTCAAAGGCTCACAATGCCCCTTTTTAATAAGTTAGTTAGGACTTGCCTGCATCTCCCCATTCAATAGGCTAAGCAGCTAGCACCTTGCCGGTCTTGGTTTTGTCTCAGCAGAGTGCGTGGATGGGACGCCGGGGACGGTGCCCCTTCCTCTGTAGGTATTACGGCCTAGCCCAAACTTTTAGACTGATTTGGGCTAAGCAAGTTTATACGCCTTCGCAGCCCCTACTTCAATTAAGGCAAGCTTTCCTTTATTAGTAAAGGGGTTTAGTGCATGGAGATTGATCTATGAACCTTAAGAATCGACTTGCCCATTGAACATAATTACCAGGAGTGAGCTTAGGAGGTGTGTCAAGTGATCCAGCTTCATGTCTTGATTGTTAACTGCTGATTGCCTCACACATTTGATCAAACCAATGTGGTTGTTTTGCAGGAAGTGGGAAGAATTGCATTGGTTGTTGTGGATATGGTTGTTGTTGAGGGGATTGTTGCTGTGGAAAGAATTGATGTTGTTGCATGTATAGTTGTTGTTGAGGATACTGCGGTTGCTGAGGATACGGTTGTTGCTGAGGATACTGCTGTTGATAGTAGTTGAAATAAGGTGGTTGAGACATGATTGTGATTAGTTAACTTGTGTAGTTATGGATCTTGTAGACAATTGAGAAGTGTGTTATGAGTTATAAAGCTTGGTTTTGGTTAAGTTTGAATTAAGATGATTACTGTTCACTTCCAATTCCGAAAAACACTTTTCACATTCAATTTCGACAAACACTGTTCACAGTTTTCCAATTGCGACGAGTTCACTGAATTGCGAAAAAGTTACAAATACGATGGATTTATCCAATTCTGACAAAATAGCGTGAATTCCGACAGAACTTGGTCAATTCCGATAAGCTAGCTGAATTGCGATGGACTTTTCAATTTCGATGGATCTTGGGAATTGCGATAGACTTTGCAATTGCAACAGAACTTAGCAATTTCGATAAATTATCTGAATTGCGATGGAATTTGGCAATTCCGATGATTTCTCACTAAGTTATACAAGATAGGAGATTTCCACAAAGTCGAAGTATTTTCACAAGCTTGTACAAGCAAGGAATCTACTGAGTATACAATTCCGATAAACCCTTGTTCTTCAATTCCGATAAACCCTTATTGTCCAATTCCGATAAACCCTTTTGTCCAATTCCGATAAAACCTCTTTTCTAATTCCGATAGAAAAGCAGTTTTTTCAAAACACTTTCTTTCAATCAAAAACGATGTTTAAAATGAGTTTCTTTGGATAAAAATGTTTAAAAACACTTAATTAGTTAGAAAGTTTCAAGCTTTAACGTTTTAAACGAAATTTGAGCAATTTCGACGAAGTGGAAAAAAGTAAACCAAATGTAAAAACTAGTGTTAATCGAAAATAACTAAACTTTTGACTATAAATCAAACTTCTAAACACTATAGATTTCTTAACACTTTACAAGCGTGAAGAATAAGTGCTAGAAATGAGATTTTGTCATAAAAGTAACACAAAATCAACTCGTAAACTAAGAAGAAACTACAAACTACTCTAAAACACCCAACTCAATGATCTTTAGGCAAATGATACCACTTGTTAGGTCACCCTAATTGTATAACATAAGTATAAGAAGTAATAGAGATGAGAGAAAGAGAGAAGAGAATGGTCGGATTATGTCACACGAGAAGATTAACAAAAGGTTCCTTGTATTAGTGAAAATAACCAATAATAAAAGAGTAGTATTACATGAGTATATATAGGCATTACCTAGGGCAACGCCTAGGATACTAAGTAAAGCATAAACATACGCGGCCCATGGGCTTGCTACAAGGGCCGTGTACTCCTATCTAACATACAAACCTATTAATCTTAGCAACCTATTACATAAATTATGACCAAGACTTGATATTACTGAAATGTGTTCCCAACAACACATCTAGTAAAATAGTTTATATAAATCCAAAACCATTTTTATGAAACACTTATAAGTAATACTTATTACTTACATTTTCATAAAAATACATAGTTAAATAAAACATGTAAATGGCTTGGACTATCCATAACCCAAAATCCATGACCCTTAATCCATAACCCATAACCCATGACCCATGTGCATTAAATGCATCATGCATTAAATGTGAATTCTTGGACTATCCATAACCCAAAACTCATGTCCCATAACCCATGACCCATGACCCATGTGCATTACATCATGCATGACACTACAATGGGTAAAACCCATGACCCATGACCCAAGTCCATAACCCATGACCCAAGATGTCTTTGACATCATGCATGACATCACATGACCCATGGACCTTAACCCAAAACCCGGAATTGTAACCAAGATCCGGACTGGTAATACCAGATAGCCGGATCCCTGGGTTATAACTGGCCGGATCCCTTTTGTAAGGGATCCGCCGGATCTGGGTGAACAGTGACCTCTTTGCCTATAAATACAAGGCCATTTCTTCATTGTTCAATACACCTTTCACATACTTTCTCTCCACCATTTCTAACACATTTAGATCAGTAGGAAAACATGTAGAACACCTTCCTCTCATATGATCATAATGCTTCTAACTTTCACTATTGTTGTAAGCATACTCCCGAAATGATCCTCCAAAGCAAGGTTGAAGATCTTGCATCCTTATCTACTGAAGTGATCCTCATCCACCACCATCATACATACATGAAGATCTATCACAAAAAGCTTAGGGAACTTGTGATCTTCATTGAAGACTTTCTATTAAAGGAAGTTCATTTAGTTTAGTCATTCATATCCATTAGACACATTGTCTTGGATCTTCTCTTGTATCTCTAACTAGATTAGATGGTTTATGTGTTTGTGCCATAAAACACAAGGTTTGTTATGTTGGGCCACAAAACATAACGGGTGTCATAGATGTGTTGTGTAGATTGGTGTAGTAAGGTGTTGATATCTCATGATGTGTTGTGTTGATCGGGTAGTAGTTCCTCCTTTGTAATGAAACCCGGTATCTAGCCTTGTACCGGATAATGTGTAGGCGATGTTGTATTGGTTTGGTCCACCGTGCTAAGGACTCGGTATCTAGCCTTGTACCGGATAAAGTGTATGGGACGTTGTGTTGGTTTGGTCCGCCGTGTTAAGAACCCGGTATCTAGCTTTGTACCGGATAAAGTGTAAGCTATGTTGTGTAAGGTTTCTCCGCCGAGAATGGAGTTTGTTGATCTAGTGAAGTAACTCTCGAGTTGGGTACTCGGGGAGTGGAGTAGGGCAAGGAAGGTGACCTTGTGACCGAACCTCTATAAATCCTTGTGTTGGTTTGCATATCCTTTTTACTTATCGCTTTACCTCTATTCTTGCTTTATATTGTTGATTGTCTTTGTGTTGACACTTTACATATTACGTCAAACTTGATTGGGAATTTTTCATAAGGATGTTTTTAGAAAGGAAATACAAACCGGACTAATAATGGCGAAACTTGGTTTATACTATATTTGATACAAAAGTTTTTACTTAGAAACGGAAACGTATTCACCCCCTCTCTCTACCGTTTCTACCGTTTCCACACCAAGGTTGATCAGCTGAGCCCCCCATAGTATCATGTTGGCTGGAGTGTCCATCACTAGAATCAAGCTCATGAGAACTTGACTCATTAGATGTTGCCATGGGTTGGGTCTTACTTATGTTACCACTGGCATGTCCAACTTCTAAGCCAGAGACAGTAGTAGCAGCCATCACCATTCTGTCACCCTCTACATTGACAGCCTCATCTGCTACATTGGTATAAGTAGGAGATTTAGGCTGAGCAACCACAGATTCCTGTCTGATTCTCCTCCTATATGTTTGTGTTATATGAGGTTGTGAGGAAGATGGAGCACTAATGGATGTGTGATGGGACTCAACTGGGATTGTTGATCCTTTACCCTGAATGTTTTGATCCTGAAGAAGAATTTCTGAAAGAAGTGGTACTTCTATCCCAGAATAACCCTTAGAACTCATCCTCATATTACTAAAAAGCTTCTGAGTAAGGGTAGGAGTTTTATAAACAGTTTTGTGAGATAGAAACAGATTTTTGTGCTTATTCAAAAATAGTTGAATAAATCTTGGATACATTAAAAAATTGTATTTACTATCCAAGTTTTTCACCATACCATCAAAAATCAATTTTGAAAAGTTAAACTTTCTTTTTTGTGGCTAAGAAAATAATAGCAGTTGCAATATTACTACTAAATTGCTCCCAAGAAGTTTTCTTTGAACTTAAACAGTGTAAGATGGTATGAATGAGAAATCTCCATTGAGGGGAAAAGTGCCCTTTTTGAAAAGTTAATTTGTCAGAAGTGGACACATATCCCATCAAAGAAAGGTTTTCAAAAATTTTAGTATTTGGCAAAGAACTAATACCATCATCATCTGCTAGTTTAAGATGTCTCCTAACAGATGACTCAGTAATAGTCATGACTTTTCCATCTACTGTTGCAGTTATTTCTTGTTCTCCATTATCAATTGTTCTGACAGTAGTAGTCTGCCAAAACTGTTTGATTAGAGAAACATAGATAGTAGGATTCTCTGTAAGTGCATACCTTATGTGACTAGCATTGAGAAAATCCACTATCTGATAAAAGCCTTGACTTCCCTCTAGTTTCTGCAAGTAGGCGACCATGTTGTGTTTATCACAAAATTCCAAATTGGCCATTAAGATCAACAAAAAAAAATGATTAGAGTGTTGGCTTATGTACGTTTATGAGAGTATGTGTGTTTGGCAAAAGCAATTGAGATTATATAGATAGCACTTAGGGTTTTGACTGAATAAATCGTTTCTTTATTGTGTAGAAATCGTATAAGTTAAAGAAAGATTATGATTTATCCAATTTAGGAAACCTATAAGCGAACTAATTTACAAAAATTATCTCAACGGCTAGAATAAATTAATGAAAACGGTTATTCCCCAAACAGTACTAACGGTTACCCAGCAGTACTAAGTTTTGCCCAGCAGTACAAACTTTTGCCTAGTAGTACACACTTTTACAAAAAAAAAAACTTTTTTCTCAGCAGTATTAACCCAATTTCCTTTTAAAACAATACTGCACTCATACATTTTGAAGGGATTAAGTGTAAAGGAAGAAACTTAATCTTTTCGGTTGCATTTAACCTCTGGTTGTGTGAGAACCAATAATTTTCAGAATAAATACTGCCTGTGATCAGATAGACTCATTAAAAGAGCCTTCTTGACAGGATTTCCAGCTTGTGGCAGGTGTTACCTCTAACACAAATGTATTAGATTCACTTTTGGTCGTTGTTCTCTAAACCAGATATCCTTAGACTGACACACTATCTTAATGATAGAATTGTAAAGAGTGAGTTAGATCAGTTACTATCTGACTAGCTAAAAACCATCAATTCATGTTCAGTATTAGGTTGATTTCAAGAAAAAAAATTTAAAGAACCTCCCAACTCAGGTGTAAACCCTTGTTAAGTGATCCCTAAATCCTCTGTATCATTAATCAGCAGCATCACATCAAACAATCCACCACTTTTTCTTCTCACACAACACCAATTCCAATCATACTGCTTAGCTTATCCTGCAAATGTTAGTCCAAAACCAAGAAAACACAATCCAAAACATTTTCTGTATAACAGTATTAATTATGACTAACAGTATTAACACAACAGTATTAAATTGCAATAGCAGTACAAACTGATACAACTAACAGTACTAACTTTACAAAGACAAAAAGATATTAATACTTTAAGGATTTAGCATTCAAATACTTGCAACCAAGTACTAAAACCATCCAACATCAAGAGCTTTTGTAAGTAAATCTGCAAAATTGTTATCTGTGTGTATTTTAACAACTTGAATTAACTTTTTATCATTGCAGTCTCTTATAAAATGATGTCTAATCTCTATATGTTTTGTTTTATAGTGTAAAACGGGATTTTTAATAATACATATAGTACTGTTATTGTCTATATAAATCATGGTGTGCATAAAATTATACCCATAATCCAGCATTTGATTCTGAATCTAGAGTACTTGTCCACAACAACTAGCAGCAGTCACATATTCAGCTTCAGTTATGGAATTGACAGCCACAGTTTGTTTCTTATACTGTCATGATATCAATCTGCATCCTAAGAACTGACAACCTCCTATTGTTGAATTCCTATCTAAACTTGCACTAGCATAGTCACTATCACTATATGCCACCAGATCAAATAGAGAATCTCTAGGATACCAAAGGCCTAATTTAGGTTGGCCTTTGAGATACCTAAAAATCCTTTTCACAGCATGTAAGTGTGAAACTTTAGGTGTAACTTGGAATCTGGCACATGCACATACAACAAGCATAATGTCTGGTCTAGATGATGTAAGGTACGTCAATGATCCAATCATTGACCTGTAGAGATGAACATCAACATCATCACCATCTAAGTCCTTGAGCAAAGGTTTGTCTGGATCCATTGGGGTGCTAGCTGTCTTGACATCAGTATACCAAAATTTCTTCAAAATGTCAACTACATATTTATCCTGACTGATGAATATCCCATCTTCTTTCTGCTTTACTTGCAACCCTAAGAAGAAATTCAGTTCTCCCATAGAACTCATTTGAACCTAGTCATGCATCAGTTTCTCAAACTTAGTACACATCTCCTTCTTTGTAGATCCAAAGATAATGTCATCAGCATAGACCTGGACAAGCAAAATATCCCCTTTTTGCTTCTTGATAAACAATGTCTAATCTATCTTTCCTCTGTGAAACCCATTTTCCAATAAATACTTGGCCAAGGTTTCATACCAGGCTCTTGAAGCTTGATGCAAACCAAAAAGTGCTTTCACCACCTTGTAGACTTTGTCTGGATAGTCAGGATCTTTAAACCCTGGAGGTTGAGTTACATATACTTCTTCTTCAATCTTACCATAAAAGAAAGCACTCTTCACATCCATCTGATACACCATACATCCCATAAATGAAGCATAAGCTAAGAACAACCTTATTGCCTCAATTCTTACTACAGGGGCTAACACTTCATAATAGTCTATGCCTTCTTGTTGAGTATAACCCTGTGCAACCAGCCTTGCTTTATTCCTAATCACTATGCCTCTCTCATCTTTCTTGTTCCTAAACACCCATTTTGTACCAATAACCCACTTACCCTTAGGCAAATCCACTAGTACCTAATTTTTTTGTTGTTTATGCTCTTCTTGCATTGCTTCTACTCAAGCTGAATCACTTAGTGCTTTAGCAATGTTTTTGGGTTCTTCTTGAGATAGGAAACAAACAAACAGACAAGTATGAAGGTCTTCATGAGTCTTTTCTTCATAAATAGCACTAATAAAACCTTGTTCATTGTTAGTCTTTGTCATTCTCCTTGTCTGTACACCTGAATGAATATCTCCAATCACTTGGTCATTAGGATGATCCTTGTGTATCCTTGTTGTTGGAGTTGGACTGACTGGAATAGTTTCATCCAAGTTGTTCATACCAGCTCCATTATCATCATCTCCTCTTGCAGCCCATATCTCTTCCAATGCAGGCATTGTTGGATCAAAAGGAAATTCATTGTCATCCTTATAAGCATTAACTTCTGGACTAGCAGTACTAACATTTGAACTGGCAGTATTAACTGTGTTAGTACTGTTAGTGTTGTTTTCTCCTTCAACAGTATTAACAGTATTAGGACTATTAATAGGAACATCCTTCTTTCCAGCATCACTAGAAGGTTGTGGCTCATCATTTCTAACATTCTTTGAAGATGTATTGAATAGTGAACCATCTTTCCTTAGTGGCATCACAAGGTAATCTTGGCCAGATCCTGTCTCCATGCTAGATTGACCTGCACCAACACCATCCTTTGAACCTGCAAAATCATTAGAGTTTGTACCTGCAATAACTGGTACATAATTCATTGGTTCTGTTAGCACATCAATATCAAACAGCCACTTAGGTCCATTTCCTGCAACACTACGCTTATTCTCCAAGAACTCAACATGCAAGTTTTCCTCTACTTTCCTAGATCTAATGTTGTATACCCTAAAAGCTTTGCTATGTAAAGAGTATCCAGCAAAGAATCCGTCATCAGACTTTCCATCAAACTTGCCTAGACTATCTAAGGTACTCAGAATGATAACATGACATCCAAATGGTCTCATGAATCTTAGAGCAGGTGTTCTACCTCTAAATAGTTCATAAGGAGTCTTGTTGTGAGGCTTGACTACTAATACCTTGTTTTGCACATAGAAAGAAGTATTAACTACTTCAGCTCAAAATGTAGTAAGTAACTTAGAGTCAGCTAACATGGTTCTAGCAGCCTCAATCAGTGTCTTATTTCTCCTTTCAGCAAGACCATTTTGTTGAGGAGTTCTAGCTACACTAAATTCCCTCTTAATACTTTTCAGTTCACAAAAATCATTCATAACTCTATTCTTGAACTTCTTTCCATTGTCATACCTGATTATCTTTACTTTCTTATCAACTAGGTTTTCTATCTCAGTAATGAACTTCTTAAGAATGTTACTTGTCTCATCCTTAGTTGCTAAAAAGAAAACCCAAGTAAACATGCTATAATCATCTATGACAACAAGACAATATTTCTTATTCATCAAGCTACTCACAAAATTGGACCAAACAAGTCCATATGTAACATGAATAAAGGCTGAGTAATAGAGTTCTGAATCTTTGTCTTACAAGAGGCTTTGTGTTGCTTCCCCTTAAGACAAGAAACACATGTTTGGTCATTTTCAAAACGTTTTAAAGGTAAACCTCTCACAAGATTATCCTTAACAATTTTATTAATTGTTTTAAAATTTACATGATCCAGCCTCCTATGCCATAGCATTGATTCATCCAATGTGGCCTTTGCTACAAGATAAGTTAAACTCCCTTTAGGAACAATATTCCTCATATCAACACTGTACATGTTGTTCTTTCTAGAAACTTTAAGTAAAACCTGACTCTCATCTGGTAACTTAAAGTCATGAGATAGAACAAACCTTCAGTGTCAGTAAAAAGAACACTGTTCTTCTTGTCACACATTTGTGAGACACTAAAAAGGTTAAATTTTAACTCTTGGACAAAGTACACATCTTCAAAATCAAGCTTACAAGTCTTAATAGTTCCTTTACCAGTAATTCTTCCTACCCTGGCTCCCCCCCAAAGGCAATATACCCTCCATAAAATTCCTTGAAATCTGAGAGATAAGACATGTTCCTTGTCATTTGCCTGGAACATCCACTGTCAACATATCCCTGATCTTATTGTTGTGAATGATCCTACACATAAAAATAAGGAAATTGGTTTCCTTTGGGGACCCACGCCATTACTGACTTGGATCTACCTCGTGCATCAATATAATTATGTCTCTTCAATGTGATTGATGCACTATCAAGTTTGGTAGGTCTCCAAACCCAACATGCTGAGGCCTTAACAACATTATTCCCATTTTCCCTAACAACATTTACTACTGCTGAATTTGGCCTAGCAGTATTAGCTTTTTGACAAAATTTTTTGATAGTTAATGATGTTTTGTTTTGACAGGGCCTCTTTACAGTTGATTATGCTGATTTAGAAAAATGTGACATTGGTCTAGCACTATAAGCTGTAGTTTTGGGATGAGCAGTATTAACAGGACTAACAGTATTAAGTGGTCTTAGGCCAGTTTTCAATAAAACTACTCTTGGAGCCATGTTTCTATAAGCATTAGGGTGAGCCTTATTAGCATAATAATTGTAATTCACCTGGGTATAACTATTCCCAGATACCCTTGCATTCCCAGATACCATCTTTTCCCTTTGATGGCAATTGCAGCCAGCCTGCACTTGGTCAAAACTTCCACAGACGAAACAGGCTTTATTGTACATAACAAGATCACTTCTTAGTTATTGGGACTTCTGATTATTCTAGTTTCTTTGGTTTCCCCTAGGGCTTTGTGACCTGTACATTTCAGTATATTTAACTGGTTTCCTAACTAGTTTTTCTTATTGTTTAGTTCTAACAACATCTACCTTAGCAATATTAGGAAAAGCAGTTTTCTTCTCTAACTTATCCTCTAACACCATCTCCTTAACAAATGGGGTATCAGAAGATTCACTAACACTCTTACTAGAACATGATTCAAAGCATTCAATCTCAGGTTCTTTTCTTTCAATCTCAGGTTCTTTGAGCTCCTCTAAACTAGTATTGGACAAATCAAGTTTTGGGGGTGGAAATAACCCTGTATAGGGAGGTGGAACAACATTATATCCTACACCTTTCTTGAGTTTGTTAATAACCTGACTCTGTATGATCTTTTCTACACTTTTAGAGGACTGTCCAAATCTCTCTATATCAACCTAAATTTTTTCTTTTATAGCTTAAGCTTTTCTAACTCATGTTTAAGCACACTTATTTCTGAGTCTTTGTATGAGATATCTCTTTTTAAAACAGCAATATCCTCAGTGAAGATAGTCTCATTCTTTTTGTAAAAGACTAGTTACTCTTCTACAAGAGCTAGCCCTCTTTTATAATTAGCTAAATTGAACTCAGATTGGTTAAACTTTATTCTTAAATCCTCATACTGCTTTTTAAGAGTTTCATAGCTGTTTAGACAAGTTTTTGAACAAGTTGTGTTAGTGTATACCTTAGAATCTGAAAGAGCCATTAGAGCTATGTTTGTAGGGGCTTCCTCTTCTGCCATAAAGCTCCAGTCAAAACCAAGCCCATCAATAGCCACCATAGCTTTGGAAGAAGTTTCTTCCACATTCACAGTCTTTCTGGTGCTCTCTTGGTTCCTGGATCCTTTGCTTTCTTGACTCCTGCTTTTGCTGTCTTGGTTCCTAGGCCCTTTGCACTCCCTTGCAAAGTGTCCCAACTTATGACAGTTGTAACACTCTACCTTAGACTTGTCATATCCAGCTGTATCACTGCCATTGATAGTGATCTTCTTACCAGTCTTCTGGAAAAAACTCCTTGCCCTCAAGCTCAATAGTGATAATTGCCACTTCAAATCCATTTCTTCTAAGTCATCTTCATGGATTTATACAAGGTCTTCATGTACAAGCTGAGACCCATTTGATTGATTGGCCAAGAATGCATACACAGTAGCATTACTTAAGGTAGCAGTACTAGCTTGAGTGCTAGCAGTACTAACTGGAGTTTTAGCAGTACTAACTTCACAAGCAGTATTAACTTCACCAGTACTGCTAGGGCTGGGAGACGACACAAAGGCCATGTTTTGAGAACTTGAACTCGAACTTGAGCTTGTAGTTCTCTTAACCTCTTGTTCAATGATCTTAAAATTGTTGTAAAGGTCATCAAGACTCATTATATCTAGATCAGGCTTATTCCTTTAGACCACAACATAAGTATTTGACCGGATCTACACACACTCCTTTTGTTAGATGTGATACGAAGAATTATACTTAGTCTAGCACGCGGAATTTACTAGCTAGCACTTAGAAGACCTTATGTGTTTTTTATGAATTAAATGAAACAAAGAACACAGAATAATAACTTCCAACGATTCAATATTATTAGAAAATAATACGAGTGATCTCCTATCACTAGGGTTTACAACCTTGAATCTCTATAATCTAATTCATATACTATTGTGCTGTGTATATATTATTGTGTATGTAAAACCTTAACCTAGGCAATCCTTTTATAGACTAAGGATTCCTGTACAAGATAACTATCAATCTATTCTTATACGATATACACAATATATTTTCCATAATTATCTACTTTACACAAATCATAAACCGTCTTAACTTCTTCACTCAGTAGTCTTAACTGCTCATGTCTTCAACATTCTTCAGCAGTCTTAACTTCAATCTTCAACAGTCCTAACTGTTACCTCCAACAGTCTTAACTGCTTAAGCTTAATTCCTAACAATCCTCCCCTAAACTTATGATTTCAATCCAATCATTAAGTTTCTTCAAATTAAGCTTCTTCTTCTTAATGCTGAAAATTCTTTCAAATACCCATCAAGCAAATCTTTTAGATCTAGCTTTTACTTCTTGTGCAAGGTTGAATATCTTTGCCACTAGCATATCAGCCATCTCAGACTCTTCATTAGCTTCAATTTAGCAAATTCCAGCATTAAGAAGAAGAAGCTTAATTTGAAGAAACTTAATGATTGGATTGAAATCATAAGTTTAGGGGAGGATTGTTAGGAATTAAGCTTAAGCAGTTAAGACTGTTGGAGGTAACAGTTAGGACTGCTGAAGATTGAAGTTAAGACTGCTGAAGAATGATATTTTCCATAATTATCTACTTTACACAAATCATAAACCGTCTTAACTTCTTCACTCAGTAGTCTTAACTGCTCATGTCTTCAACATTCTTCAGCAGTCTTAACTTCAATCTTCAACAGTCCTAACTGTTACCTCCAACAGTCTTAACTGCTTAAGCTTAATTCCTAACAATCCTCCCCTAAACTTATGATTTCAATCCAATCATTAAGTTTCTTCAAATTAAGCTTCTTCTTCTTAATGCTGAAAATTCTTTCAAATACCCATCAAGCAAATCTTTTAGATCTAGCTTTTACTTCTTGTGCAAGGTTGAATATCTTTGCCACTAGCATATCAGCCATCTCAGACTCTTCATTAGCTTCCAATTTAGCAAATGCCAGCATAGTCAAAACACCTGGTCTGAGTGGATAGCATTTTTCAACCAGCCTATATATCTCTATTCCTTCCTTTGTAGATACTCTGTGTACTCCACATGTACCAAATAACTTCCAAGAGATATCCTTGACTTGAGCTTGAAATCTCCATATCGATTCTCCACCATCTGGTTCATATATTCTCTTCAATTGAACCCATAGTTCTTTGTCTTTATCTTCAACAGGATCAATATCTCTGAATTTTTCTTTTACTAAGCTCCACAGCTGATTTAGATCTTCTCTGTCAAAGCCTTTGAGTAAATCTTCAAACAACTTATATCTTTCAGAAATATCTCCATGTCTAATAATCTTCCATCCCTTCATTCTTCCATCAGTAAACACTTCCTAGTCAATAATTGGATGTTTGACCTGCAAAGGTTTAATGTAAGAAGACTCTGGAATAATTACCATCATGCTTCTGATCTTCTCATTAGTTAATCCTTTTTCATCAGACTTTCGTTTCTTAGCAACTTTTGATTCCATAGATTCTGCTTCCCTCTTCTTACTTGTTTTGACACTTCTCCTTGGAGAATTCAAAATAGCATAAGTTTCACAGAATTCTTTTTCAATTATAGCATACGACTTTCTCTTGAAATCTTTCATTGAGTAATTTGCTGAGTTCTTCAAATAATGCTTCATATCCTCAACAAGTTCCTTCTTTGTTGGCAATTTTGTCTTGTACCCTGACTTCTGTCTTTCTCTTATTCTATGAATCAGATCTTTCCACATTGCAACTCCATTCTTCTTGAGTATAAATTCCTTAAGCTCCTCTGTCTTATCATCTTCATTTAACTCTATATCTTTAAGAATCATTGAAGCTTGTGCTCTTACAATCACATCAGAATCCAGAAAATATTGTAACTGTTCATTGAATTCTTCTTGATTTTCTTCATTTGATCTTTTTCTTTCCATGAATTCAGCTATATTCCTTATATCATCAGCAACCAATTTCCTTGCAAATTCTTCATCACGATCCATCTGAGCTTGTTTAGCTTCCTTATCAGCTTCCTTATCAGCCAAATCTTCTTCTAACAATTGCCTTGCAACCTCTGCATCATGATCTATCTGTTCTTTAGTGTTTGGTTTCAACCTTTTAAACCTTTCAAGTTCTTGAACAGCAACCACTTCTTCAGATGTCATAGGTTTCTTCCCTTTATCTGCTCTTTTCCTTTCATAAACTTGTTCAGCAGAAGTTTCTTCAGTTGGAACTGCTTGTTGTTCTGACTCAGCAGTTTGAACTGTTTCTTGCTCTTTCTCTTGCTCTGTCTCAGCAGTTTGAACTGCTTCTTCATTTGGAACTGCTTGATATGTCTCAATTGTTTCTTCATGAACATGACCAGAACCTGAACCAATATCAAAACCTTTATGTTGTTCAGAACTTTCTTCATACCTCCCCTGAGATCCTGATCTATCCTTATCACCAAATTTCCTCTCTTTACCAAATTTCCTCCCCTGTTTGGAAGAATTTTCATCATCCCCTTCAGAGCCATCTGAATCATCATCATCAGAATCATCATCCAGTACCACTCTTGCCCTTTTCTTCTTCAACTGTTCTTCAAGCTGCTTCACCCTTTTTGTTAGCTTTGTATAGACTTTGGCAAAAGTCTCCTTGTGAGCTTTGAATTCCTCCTTAGTTTGCTTTAGCTCCTTCTCCAAAGTGTCAACCTTGGCTACTAACTTGGTACATAAAGCCGTCAATTCAGTTTGTGAAGAACTACCCTCATCACTTCTAGCTATATTACCTGCTATGAGAGGTGAATCTTTGGGCAAGGATGCAGTCACAACCCTAGTTAGACTAGGTTTAGACCTTCTCCTATAAGTGATGGGTGGTTGTTGGGTTGTTTCAAATACTTGAGTGGATGTGTGATGGGGATCAGTTGGAACTGCTGAACCTTCACCCAACTTAGTTTGAATCATTTGAGGAAACAATGGAACTGGTTCCCCTTCAAAAAGTCTACTAGCCATAGTCATATTTTGAAAAACCTTTGATTGTAGACTAGGCGTACCAAAAACTTCAGTTGGTTTTGTAAGCAGGTTTTTCTTTTTATTTAAAATTGTTTGAACAAACCTGGGATACATTAAAAACTTTGTTTTACTATCAACATTTGATGCCATACCCTCAAAAATATATTTTGAAAAGTTAAAAACTCTGTTTGTAGACAAACAATGAGAGCAATAGCAATATTGCTACCGAATTGTTCCCAAGCAGTCTTTTTATTACTTAAACAGCATAGAAGAGTATGTATCAAAAATCTCCATTGGGGTGAAAAACATGTTTTTTGAAAAGTCAATTTATGTTCAGATGTATCATACCCCATTTTTTCAAGTTCTTCCCAAATTTCAGTATTTAGCATAGTGTGGATACCATCTGAGTCATTTAGTTTAAGATCTCTCCTAAGTATAGACTCGGTAACAACAAATTTAATGCCATCTACTTTAGTATGAATTTCTAAGTTTCCATCATCACTTGTCAAGATAGATGAATTCTGCCAGAACTGTGTGATGTGCGAAACATAAAGAGTAGGAGAAACAGTTAGAGCATACCTTATGTGAGAGTGGTTGAGAAAGTCCACAACCTCATAAAATTTTGGCCCATCTCCTTGCTCTGTTTTCTCTAAAAACGCAACCTGATTGTGACGCTTAGCAAAATCCAATCTTGCCATTCTTAGTAGAAAATATTAGTTAACAGCCGTGAATAGTAATAAGTTTGAGTGAAAAGATAGAAGATGAAAGTAATATTGAGAGTTTATGGAGAGAGTTGTAGGGTTTCAAGTTGACCGACTTAAAGAATATGGTAACTATTTATTTTAGTATAAGAATATAATAAAATAAAAGTTAAAATATCTATAAGAGGATCCCTCGAAATCCGTAATCCACCCAGTAAAAATCAAAACAAACCGCCAACGGCTAGTTTTTACTCCAAAATTAATTACCGACACGTCAGTCATAACGGCTAGTTGAACCGTACCAATATTTTGTACTAACCGTCCCAACTGTTGAAATTTTTTTGTTTAGCCGTACCAACCTTTTGAAATAAAATTTTAATAATAACATGGCTCAAACATAGTTTTTAGCAAACTATCAGCTATCAACGGATTTGATATGTCTTTACCAATAGCCGTTTGCTTTGGACTAGCCAACTCTTCACATTTAGATATGGTGAGCCGATAACCATAAAATTTTTGGTAAATTGTCAACCATCAACGGATTTGATTAGTCTTTACCAGAAACCGTTTGCTCTGGACTAGTTGGTTCTTATGTGGATAAGACATGGTGAACCAATTACCATTTGTTGTATGCAAAAATCACATACTAATCTTCAGAACACCATTTAGTCCAAAACATCAAGCATTCATAATCCCTTGGTGTTTTCTCTCCAATCCTGCAATTGTTAGTCCAAAAACAAAGAAACCAAATACAAGCATATGACTAACAATGCACATAACAAGAAAAATTAATTTCCTTGTGGAACCCAAGCCAAAACAGACTTAGGCTTTCCTCTAGCATCAACATAATCCATTCTTTTCAAAACAGTCTTAGCACCATTGGGTTGAATTGGTCTCCATACCCAACATGCTGAAGCATTCACTCCATTTCCTATTTTTCCCTTAGCAGTGTTTTTATTCACACCAGTACCAATTACCCTGCTAGCAGTTGGAACTGCTGGCTTGGCAGTTGTTACCTTAGGTTTCCAAACTTGGTTTTTCACCACTGCTTTCTCATAAAAAGTTCTTTTACCAGTTGTGTATGATGGTTTAAAAACATTTATTGGATTTTGAACTGGTGGCCTTGGGTGAATTGGTCTCATAGGTCTGACAGTCTGAACTGCTGGTCTAGCAGTTTGAACTGCTCTAGGTCCAGACCTTAAAAGAACTGATCTAGGTATCATTCTATCATTCCTAGGAGGAGTTTTAGGTCTCTCTAGACACATGCTCTTTTTTGAATACCCTCTAACATACTTATCACAAAAAGCTGCAAGATGATCAAAACTACCACAAGAATAACAAGCTTTCCTATAGCAAACAAAATCCTTTCCTAATTGCTGGGATTTGAGGTCATTCCAATTCCTCTGGTTACCTCTTGGCTTGTTTGTGGTTCTATACATCTCTGCATACCTAACTGTTGGTCTAAAAGGTTTGGCATTTGATCTAGGCCTAACAGTCTCAGGTTTAACCATCTTTGGAACTTTTGGTTCCTCCACTTTAGCACTAACAGGCTTAACCACAGCCTGATCATCCTCATCATTAGAAGTCCATTCCTCAATTGTTGGAGCATCTGAGTCCTTAGGTGAGGACCTATCAAAAGACACCTTATCCTCAGATAGTGACTTATCACTTGCACTTTCAAACACAGGTTTATCAACTACATCCTTCTTAGGTTGAGGACCATAGTTAAGTTCAGGAAATTGAAATTCAGGGAGTCCTGTGTATTCTAAGTCTATACCTTTGGGTAATGGAATTCCTCTATAAGGAGGTGGAACTGACTTATATCCTAGGCCTGACTTAGCTTTATTTTGGATCTGACTCTCAATTATCTTTTGAACACCTTTTGATGTGTATTCTAGTGTGTCTACACTCATCTGTATGTTCTCCTTAGCCTTCTTAACCTGTTCTAGTTCATGTTTTAAAACAGTAATCTCATTCTCTCTAAACATTAAGTCCCTTTTAACAATAATCATATCATCAGAAAACTTAGACTCATTGTTTTGATAATGAACAATTTTCTCTTCTAACACAGCTAAAGCTCTCTTATGATTTGCTAAGCTAAAATCAGTTTCTTTTAATTCTTTCCACTGACTCTCATATCTTGTTTTAAGTGTTTCTAGTTCTTTTAAAGATTCACAAGATTTAGAACATTTTGAAACTTGTACCTCAGAATTAGAAAATGCCATGAGAGCAACCTCTGTAGATGCTTCTGCTTCCTCCTCTGCAATATAGCTCCAGTCAAATCCTAAGCCATCAATAGCAACCATGGCTTTCGAGCTTGAATCAATAACCTCCATAACTCTTGACTTGTTTCCATATGCTCTATTCTTTCCATCTTGTTGACTTGGCAATCTGCACTCCCTTGAGTAATGACCTTTCTTGTGGCAGTTGTAGCACTCAATCTTGGACTTGTCATACCCTGCAACATCATTACTGTTTATAACAATTTTCTTGCCAGTCTTCTTCAAGAATCTTCTAGCTCTCAAACTGAGAAGAGAGAGCTGCCACTTAATATCCATCTCTTCAATATCATCTTCATCAATCTCTTGAAGATCTGAATGAGTCAACATACTTCCATTGTGCTGAGTAGTCAGGAATGCACAATAAGTATCATCATTCAAAAGTCCACTAGTACTGCTTGAGGTGCTAGCAGTACCAAGATTTGCACTAGCAGTTCCAACTGCTCCAGCAACTTGCACTTCTTCATCTGGACTTGAGGAACTGGGAGTTGATACAAAGGCCAAATTCCCTGAGCTTGAGCTTGAGCTTGATCCAGCAGACTTCTTAATCTCATGTTCAACTATCTTGAAGTTGCTATATAGATCCATTAAGCTCATGGAATCTATATCAGGCTTGTTTTTCCATACTACCACATGCATAGCCCATTCAGAAGGTAGACTTCTTAGAAACTTTGAGTTGAGATCTTCCTAAGGCATCTCAATTCCTAAAACAGCCAATTGACTCACCAGTTTTTGAAGCCTATTGAACATGTGATCCAACGACTCATTGGTTTTTGTAGTAAAGTTCTCAAACTGATGCTTGAGAAGGGTCTTCTGGGTTTTCTTGGTGGCTTCATTCCCAACATATCTTGCAACAATAGCTTTAAAAAGAGATTTATCACACTTGAACTTACTAAAATTTAGCAACTGATCATTGGGAATGGTCATCAGAAGCAAACTTCTAGCCTTAACATCATTCTTGTATCTTGCCTTCTCTTCAGTAGTGGTTGGCTTTGTCTGCACTGTAATCTCAGATTTACCATCAACAACAGTTGTTGTTTCTACTGGGGTAAAAGAGTTTCCATCTTCAATGATCTCCCAGAGTGCATAGTCTTTGTAACACCCCAACCCACCAAGGGTAGAGACGTCACAAGCATGGTGTCAAATCAAAGCAAACATACATAATACACAGCGGAAGTCTTAAACAAATTCATTAAAGAAATCCAGCCAAACACGACTTAAAACCAACATGAGTTCAATGATAATAAATAATCCAAAGGAAATAAAGACGAAATGAAATCTAGTCTAATAAGGGTGGTAACTAAGGTAGAATCTTCTTCTAATCTCTACTCTCAATCCCATAGCGAAAGTCCCAGCTTCTATCTTAGATATCTGCCGCAGGAAAAGAAATGCGGCTGAGCTTAAAAAGCCCAGTGAACAGATATATGCAATAAACGGAAACGAAAACAAATGAAATGAACAAGTATGTTTTAGTGTAATGGAATATATATAAGTCAAAGGCAAAGAGTATAATAAGAATGAAATGAAAAGAAAAGAATAAAAGAAAGATCAGTAATCCCCCATGAGCCCGAACAAACCAAATAATAAACCGAGAGGGGAGTCCTCTCAAATGTGAAGGACGTGTATTGCACACAACATCAATCACCGAACAATATAATCATTAATACAACCTCGAACCTAGGATGCATCCATACGCCCCCCAGACAATAATATAGGCCAATAATAAATATAATGCGCATGTTACAAACAATATGGGGACGGTGTGTAACATCACTCGAACACACTGGAGTCATGCCATTGGTGCATCAATGACACGGCCATGTTACCTTCATGGCTAGGTAACGAACTTGGCTCGGGTATCACACTGAAAGTCAAAGTGTAGGTCAAAGCAAAGGTCCAGCTAGTCTAAGTCCAACTATCAAAGATTCATGGAAAAGGGTATTTATCTAATCAAGTCAAAAAGATCAAAGAATAGGGAGCATAGCAATGGATTTGGGAAATCCTAAACGAATCAAGATAAGAAATCAAGAGAACGAAGGCACCTTACTAAAAAGGGCAGAATATCTGTACCTTATTTCGAATGCAAACAAACAAGAACTGAAAGTACTGAACGGATTAAGACTTCTCCTTCTTCACACTTAAGGAGTAGAAGAGAGTTACAATTGGTTCTTAAGTATTCTTTTTAACTTGCCTTTCCATTTTAAGTAACTTTCTATTTTTAGCAGATTTCCATATTTAGTAAGTTTCCACAATTAGGAAAATTCAAGTATTATAACTTAGGTTAAGTCATACTTTAAGAATATTATGGACATAGGGTACATTTTAACAATTTATGATAGTTCAGGGTTAATTATGACAAGTTTCCATAACTTAGGGTTTTAAATATAAATATATCAAAGTTAAGGGTTTAAAATGAAACTATTACAAATTACTAGTTTTAAACACATAATGGATTCAGAATCACACTTTAGTCCTTTAAGTTTCATTATTTACACTTTACACCCCTTTAGTTATTAAAGTTACAAAATAAACCTTATAGTTACATAATTTACAATTTAACCCTCACTATATTCATAATTACATCACAAGCCCTTATAATTACTAGGTTACAGAATATACCCTCATAATTTACATATGGTACGAATTACACCCCATGTTTTACATATTTACACAATTAGTCCCTTTAGTTTATTTAATTTGTAATTCGAACCAATAATTAATAAATAATTCATGTTCTTGCGAATTTTACACATAAGGACCTCATCTTATAATTTTTACACATTTGTACTGACCTAATTAACATTATAAAAATAACCTTTAAGTTTCAAAGTTGACAAAACTAGTCCTTCTTATTTATTTCTCAATTCGTATAACATGTTTAATAACCAAATCAAAACCCTAACACATCTAACTATTCCACAATCATTATCTCATGATTAGTAAGCATTTAATGATCTATTTTCAATTACTAAACCCTAACCCTAATGAGTTCTAGAGTTTCTTTATTTTCTTATTCGATTCATATATATACGATACTAAACCCTAACCAGATCATATATGTCGTATAGTGTTCAAAATAAATAATTACCAGCCCTGAATAATTCGTATTACGCGTTATGGATTTTAGTTACGTTTTTTATCTCAAAAATTGGTACGACTTATTTAGCATGCATGATTCGAGTTATATAATTTATCTGAGTCTTATATGATCATAATAACATAAGAAAAATATGACATGCACAATCGAACGTACAAAAGGGATAAAGGAATTTATACCTCTCGTTAGACTTAATTCGACAACACAATAGACCAGCGATCGAACCAACTAATATCACGACTCCAATTAATTTTCTAAGCTTCTTTAGGTTATGCAGAACTCCAAAAAAATAAGCTACGAATTGTATTGGATCGAATGAAGGCTGTACGATTTTGTGTAAAGGGTTTTTAGGGTTTCGGCAATATGTTTATATATACATAAATTATAAAAACGTGTTTACATGATAAGGATTCATATATTTTGGCCCAAGCAAGCTTAATTAAGGTCAAATACTGATTGTAATCTTTTCCTAAATTTATTAGCATTTATCTTGTATTTATTTAATTTATTTTGTATTTTTAAATCATAATTATATACGAATATATATATATATATACTCGGCCAAAATAAATACTTTGTGTATTTTTGTACTTTTCTAAATATTAAAATGTAATCACAAAAATTATTTTGATTCATATCTAGTTCATTCCCGAAGGTTTGGAATTTATTTGGCGATTTTTAAGCTTTTAAATAAATTTTTAAGATTGTAGGGGTATTTTGGTCATTTTGCACATTTTGGATTTTTTTAGGTATTACAACTTCTTCCCCTCTAAAAAGAAAAATTTCGTCCTCGAAATTTGCAAAGAAACGGAAATGAAATAGAACGGAAAATGAATAAGACATACCGGATCAAAATTTGAAATGCGGATAACTAGCTCGTATCGATTCCTCGGTCTCCCAGGTAGCTTCACGCTCTGGGTGATTCTTCCAAAGAATCTTTACGAACGGAATAACTTTATTTCTCATGACTCGCTCTTGACGATCCAAAATAGCTTCCGGCTCTTCCGGAAGAGACATATCAGGCCGAATTTGATCAAATGGATAGGATACCACATGCAAAGGATACATGGAAGACGTTATGAACATCCGATAACTGAGGCGGTAGAGCCAAACGGTAAGAAACTTCTCCAATACGTTCAAGAATCTCAAATGGTCCGATAAATCGAGGACTAAGCTTGCCCTTGATTCCAAAACGTTTAACTCCACGAAACGGCGAAACTTTAAGAAATACG
This sequence comes from Artemisia tridentata subsp. tridentata, assembly GCA_021014915.2. Taxonomy (NCBI): domain Eukaryota; kingdom Viridiplantae; phylum Streptophyta; class Magnoliopsida; order Asterales; family Asteraceae; genus Artemisia; species Artemisia tridentata. Next base: position 313,327,421 of record CP139504.1, read on the forward strand.
CGATCTCCAACATTAAATTCTAAGTCGCGACGATGCTTATCTGCATAGCTCTTCTGACGAGCACGAGCCTCTTTCAATTTCTCTCTCGCAACATCCACCTTTTCGTTAGTGATCTCAATAATCTCCGGACCTTCAATAAGACGTTCACCTACTTCATTCCAACAAACTGGCGCTCTACACTTTCGCCCATACAACATCTCATATGGAGCCATTCGGATACTCGCATGCCAACTATTGTTGTAGGCAAACTCTACCAAACACAAGTACTCATCCCAACTTCCCGTCCACTCTAAAGCACACGTTCTCAACATGTCTTCTAAGGTTTGAATGGTCCTTTCTGACTGACCATCTGTCTGCGGATGAAAAGCCGTACTAAACTTAAGTCGTGCACCCCAAGCATTCTGCAATACTTTCCAGAAACGAGAAGTAAACCGCGGATCTCTGTCCGAAATAATAGCTGTAGGCATACCATGAAGTCTAACGATCTCTTGTCGAAAAATCTCCGCCAACTTACTGACACGGTAATCCATACGAATCGGCAAGAAATGAGCAGACTTGGTTAGTCGATCAACAACTACCCAAATCGCATCATGCTTTCTTTTGGTAAGAGGTAACCCTGATACAAAATCCATAGAAATCTCTTCCCATTTCCATGTCGGAATCTCTAAAGGCTGCAACAAACCACTCGCCCTCTGATGCTCAATCTTGACTTGCTGACAAGTTAAACACTTAGACACGAAAGAAGCTACATCATGCTTCATACCACTCCACCAAAATGCTGCTTCAGATCTCTATACATCTTGGTGGAACCAAGATGAATAGTGAATGGGGAACTATGTGCCTCAGATAGAATAGCCTCACGAAGCTCTGGATCATTTGGAACACAAAGACGATCTTCAAACCAAACCACGCCAAAATCATCTACACTGAACTCTGTCTGCTTACCTTCTTCAACATTCTGAACCACAGACCACAGTTCACCGTCATCCTTCTAGGCTTCCTTAATCCGTAAGATGAGATTAGACTCAACCTTAAGACTAGCCTAATATCCAACATCGCGACGAATACACAACTCAACATCCAAACGTTCTAAGTCCTTGAGAATATGAGGTTCTACCTCCAAACTGGCAATCATTCCAGATTTTTGACTAAGAGCATCGGCAACCACATTAGCTTTACCCGGATGATACTGAATGTTCGTGTCATAATCCTTCAGAAGTTCTAACCACCGTCTCTGTCTCATGTTAAGTTCCTTCTGGGTGAAGATATACTTGAGACTCTTATGGTCAGTGAAGATATCACATGACTCGCCATACAGATAATGCCGCCAGATCTTCAACGCGAAAACCACAGCAGCTAACTCTAAATCATGCGTCGGGTAATTCTCCTCATAAGGTTTCAATTGTCTCGAAGCATAAGCAATAACCTTCCCGTGCTGCACAAGAACACAACCCAAACCTTTCTTTGACGCGTCACTATATATCTGAAAACCTCCAGAACCCGATGGAAGAGTTAAAACCGGAGCGGACACCAATCTCTTCTTCAGCTCTTCAAAACTATTTTCCCGCTCTTCTGTCTAAACAAACTTCTCTCCTTTCCTCATCAATTGCGTTAATGGCAAAGCCAAACGCGAGAAACCTTCAACAAACCGTCTGTAGTAACCAGCAAGCCCCAGAAAACTCCTAACTTCTGTCACATTGGTAGGTCTCGGCCACTTGGTGATAGCCTCAACCTTCGATGGATCCATGGTGATACCATCTGCCGATACAATGTGACCAAGGAAAGCAACTTGACTCAACCAAAACTCGCACTTAGAAAACTTTGCATACAACTTCTGCTGCCTAAGAATCTCCAAAACAATCCGAAGATGCTGCTCGTGTTCCTCCTTAGATTTCGAATACACAAGGATGTCATCAATGAAGACGATGACGAATTTGTCGAGGTACTCGTGGAATACTCGATTCATAGGATCCATAAAAACAACAGGCGCGTTGGTCAAACCAAAAGGCATAACCAGAAATTCATAATGACCGTAACGAGTTCGAAACGCAGTTTTGGAAATATCCTGCTCCTTCACCCGAAGCTGGTGATAACCGGACCTCAAATCAATCTTAGAGAAATGCTTCGCCCCTTGCAGCTGATTGATGAGTGTCTAAATACTCATCATTTCTGTCACATTTTATCTGCAAAAACATTTAAAAACATGCAGATATGCTTCAAAATACAGAAAATATCATAAAATGTGTTTTTATATGATTCAGGAACAAAAAGATTGAAAACAAGTGAAAAACATGCAAAGTTCACAAAATTGTCATTTTCAGTCCCTGAAGTTTCACAAATTGGCAGAATTAGTCCCTGAAGGTTTAAAATGAAAGAAAAGTCAACTTCAGTCCTTGGGATATCAAATATTTTCACTTTTAGTCCCTGGATGAAAGTTTTCTAAAAATGGCAACTTTTACCCCTCAAGTTTCAAAATTGGCAAATTTAGTCCTCGGGTATTTAAAAAGTATAATTTATCAAATAAAACCCTTGTACTATTCACATGTTACAATTTAGCCCTTTTGATAACTTAATAGAAATTACACTTTCAACCCTTCATGAATTCAGAAATTACAACAATGGTCCTTGTGTTTAACTAACAAACTCAACCGGATCTTAGTTACTAAAATAATAAACCCAACTGCTAAAATAAAAGCCAACCCAGTCCAATCCTATAACCCAGTTACTAAACCCAGCCCACAAGCCCAAACATAAACCCGACCTAACCCTTATTTAAATAAAAGGTTTGACTCAGTCAAACCTTTCTTCTATACCACTAAACCCGCCTAAACCATACCAGATACCACCACCTCCACCGCCTCTCTGACAAACCCACCCCCTCCTCTGCTACACTCCACCTTACCTAACAAACCAAAAGGCATTAAATGACTCTTCCCCATCACCTCAGACCAGTACCTAGTGGTTTATCCCACTATCTCATTTTGGCACCAAAAATCTATATGAAGGGCTGAGATCGATTCAAGACCATCCAAAGGCCAAGAAAGATTTAGAGGAAGAGATAGGACTTATCCCACTTAGTTTTTGTATAAATAAGAAGCAATGTAAGCCTTTAATGGCAAGTAGATAAATTAGAATAATCGTATTTTAATTTTCAGTAGCTATAATTTGTAATCTCAAGTTTCAACAATCAATACAAGTTAAATTTAGTGTGTTTGTTGTTAATCTTGGTACAATTTCCAGTAGCTAATAATAATTCCAAATTTCTAAAATTCTATGTGTACTGAGAACTCGAATTAAGTTAAGTGTTAATTGAAATAACTTCTTAGTTGTTTCTATAAGCTTATACAAGCTTATAATAGCTTGTGGTAAGTTTATATTAGTTTAAACCTGTTCTAATTCAAGAAATGAAGAAAAGTCAACAAAAGTCAACATAAGCTCACAATAAGCTATTCAGAAGAGATAAGCTATCTAGGAAGGCTTTTCTGGGTTTTCTAGCTTGTGTGAACAAGCTAGGAATGTTCTTGGTCCTTGTTTCATCATTCCATAAGCTTTTTCAGTCGTAAGCTTCTTTATCAATTTTAGCTTAAATTTTATTTTCACTGTACTAGTGCTTATTTTTAGCTTATTGTGTTGTTTTACTGCTTATTAATAGTTTCTAAACATATTTCATCTGTGTTATCAGTAGTTATATAGCTTTTTCTTTATTTCTCTTTAAAACACTTAAAAAGCCAAAAATAGCCTTTTATAGCATAGCTTAATCTACTACTTATTTATAGTTTAAGAGTTGTTTATCATAGCTAATATAAGTCATCTCATTAGTAAAATCCAGAACCTTAGCTTAAATATAACTTTTGCCTTTGAAAAATCACCACAGACACCAATAAGGGGTGTTTGGTTTATGCAGTCAACTAGGTCACACTAGCTTGTACTGTTCATTGACCATTTGCCCATTTTGGATCTAGCTTAAATAATTCATAATAAGCTGTTTTTAAATTGTTCTAAGTCCATTTGGTTGGATTTGTTGATTTGAGCCATCTGTGGTATTTTTAGAACCTCAAAAGACCAAATAAGCCATATTAAGCTATGAGCTTATTCTGACCTCAACCTTGGCATTTTCTGAGTTCTTTTGGTCCATATAGTGATAACACAAGAGTTGGTTTGGTCACTTGGCCTGCATCACCTTTGCACACCAACTCTGCATACTCAGTATACACTGAGTAGTTTGAGCAGACATAGCCCTTCTTCTCAGCTTATTTGTAGCTTATTTAGAAAAGCTGAGACCCTAAATTTTAGTTTATAACTAGTTCACCTAGTAGGCTTCAAAATTATGTGCTTGGATTCTATTTCCTAGCTTATTTCATAGCTTAAATCAAGCCTGCAAATTCCCCTTTTTCTTGCCCTGAGCCTGCTTAGCTTAATCAGTTTTTCATCAGCTGATCTAGGACTTAATTGGAGTTCAATTGGCCTGTTTGAGATAGGGCTTTTTGGTTTTTAGGATAGCCAGTAGTGCTAGCTAGCTTTTGCCCCATATTATTCAACTTATCAGCTTATTTTAAGTGCTTAATCTGCTCTGCAATTTGGCTACTTTCCTGATTTTTTTCTGCATAAGCTTTGCAACTGTTAAACTGCTTATCTTGCTTTTTACTTGTGCTTATTTGTATTTTTAAGTTGTTTTGTGCTTATAAAAGTTGGTTAAACTTGTTCTGAGCCTTTGGTAAATTTTTGAGCTTATTAGCTTATTTTTAGCTTATTTGCCCAACTGCTTATCTGCCCAATTGCTTATTAGGGTTTAGTAGACTTTTGATTTTAATTTTCCTATACTTAAAATATTAATTTAGACTTATCCTGAATTTTTCAGATTTTTCCTAAGTTATTTGATATTTTTAATCTTTTTAAATTAGTTTCCATTAGTAATTAAATCATAATAAATAGAATAATAATCAGAAAATTATAATTTTAATTTTCAAAATTTTCTTTTATTAAGTAGAATCTAGGAAAAATATAATAACCTCTGTAGACTTTAGAAAAATAAAATATAAAATAAGTGATAGTTTCTATTTAATAGATTTTATCTTTTTAAAATTTTAATTAAGCACTTTTCATTTTTATAATTTTCTTAGCTTCTTTTCACTTCATAATATTTATAGAAAAAGTTTTAGATTTTTCTTTTTTCATTTAGTATTTATTATAAATTAAAATAGTTTAAAAAGTAATTAAATAATAAATAATTAATAATAGTTTAATTTTCTTTTGTATATTTTGTTTCTCATTTGTTAATTAGATATAAAAAAGCAAAAAAATCTCATATCCAATCATCAGTCACTCTAATCCGTACTTTCCACAGTTTGCCCATTCCATCCTCGTTGGGAAACGATCCGGGTAATCACTTACCTGGTTTCACACTACACACGAACGTGAGTTTTTGCAAGTATCCTTTTTCACAAAGGGGTGGTTTGTATTTATTCACGTGTATCCGTCGTTGCATAATATTTATATACGCATTTTTGCGCGGATCAAATTTTGGCGCCGCTGCCGGGGAGGTTGTGTTGCGACAATATTGTGTAGAGTTTAAGCGATTAGTGATTTGAGATCCTTCTTCCAGAAGTTCCTATTTCCCATAAACCCATATAAAATACAAAAATATTTTTTTTTTCTTTTTTATATATAATATCATATAAAAATTAAAAACCCCAAAAACAATTTATGTTTTATTGTAAAATAAAAGATAAAAGCAAAATCAATATAATATTCCTCAACTTGGGTATTATCATAATAAGTTCCCAAACCAAAGATTAAAACTTGCCTTTGTGTCGCTTGCGAATTCGGCTCACCTTTGATTGATAAACAAACTCTAACGGAGGTTTAAGGATAGTTTGACATTAAATTGTCGAACTGAAAGAAGCGGGTTTTTAAGGAGCATTAATTGCCCACCTTCGCTTCTCCGCCACTCTGTGCGTTTTTCAGTCAGAGAGCTACCGTACGCTTATTGATTGTTGGTTTAAGTTCACTTGTGTTTTGCTTCGATCTTGATTTAATTAAAATATTTTATTTAGTGCATGCGCACTCGTTCTTCCATGTCGACAAGTCCTTTACGTGAACTCGTAGATATTCCGAGAAGACGTAATCGTAGACGTGCTGCCCAAATAGTCGAACCCGAGATTCGTACTGTTCTCACTGATAATATGGCAGACGAACGCACAATGGCTGAGATGCTCCAGGCACCCACCGAGGGTTACGGAGATGCCATCGTTTTACCACCCATCGATTCTGATCATTTTGAACTGAAAACGCATTTGATTCAGCTCGTTTCCACAAACCAATTCCACGGGTTTGAACGAGAAGATCCATATGCACACATTCGTTGGTTCAACAAGTTGACCTCTACAATCAATTACAAGAATGTGCCGCAAACAGTTATCAAATTGATGTTATTTCCATTCTCACTCGAAGGGGCAGCCCGGATTTGGCTGGATAAAGAACCCCCTCGATCCATTGAAACCTGGGAAGATCTCGTAAAGAAATTTGTCAATTATTTCTTCCCTCCATCAAAGACGACTAATCTAAAAAATGAAATTGCTGGATTTCGTCAAGGTTTTGATGAAAACTTCGGAGAGGCATGGGACAGATTTAAAGATCTCCTAAGAAAATGCCCGCATCACGATTTCACGGAGTTACAACAGATCAATACGTTTTATAATGGGTTGAACCAAAACGATCAAGATTCACTTAACGCAGCCGCCGGTGGCAATATCTTGAATCGTAAACCTAAAGAGGTGGTTGAAATTTGTGAAAATAAATCAAAAGTTCCTATTTCTCGAAACAAAGTGAATGTTCCTGTCACTCCTGCTTCTTCATCCGGTAACTCATCAGAGTTGGCCTTTCTAACGGACTCAATGCGTTGCATGATGAAAGAAATGAAAGAATTGAAGAGTGAAATTCATAAACCGGAACAAATCAAAGCCATAAACAAAGTGTGTAAAACTTGTGGTGGCCCGCATGCGTATTATGATTGTCAAGCAACCGATGCTTCTCTTTACTCAGCTCCCGTAGCTGCAGTAAACCAAAATCAATACCGACCGCATACTGAAACTCAGTACCGAGCACCTAATGCTATGGTACCACCTGGTTTTCCACCCGTGCCAAATCAGAATAATCAAAATCGCTTTGTTCAAAATCAGGGACAAAATTTCAACAATTCCCAAAATTTCAATCAAAACCGAGGTCAGAATCAGGGTAATTTTAACCAAAAACCATGAAATGTCCAAAACCAAAATCAGACGTCCTCAGATGAGTTGCTTAAGCAATTCATAAAATCTCAAGAGGAGACAAATAGGACCCAATATGAGACAAACCGGTTATTGGTTACCCAAATAAATGACATAAAAAAATCTTTAAATGATCTACCTTCTACCTCGGGAGGTCTCCCAAGTAACACTGTTGTCAACCCAAAGGGTGAACTCAAAGCTGTCACTACACGTAGTGGTAAAGCTCATGTCGGACTCAAGGTGATAAAGGACCCGGTACTTCCCTCTAACAATGGAAGTGCTAAATACGTCCAACCTTCGGTTATCCAAAATTCTACACCCACAATTGCTCCTCAACCGTCAAGAATAGATCCTAGTCTTTCACGATTTACGGTTAAAAGTTTGTCAAACAAACTTAGTGAGCAAAGAACAGCCAGAGCTTATTCCAATATGCTAAATGCTACTCCTATCAGTGTGCTTGATGACAGTGATGATGATGAAAATACTACTTTCATCAAAGCTATCACCACTCGGAGTGGTGCTGCTTATGAGGGACCCTCTGGTCCTATTCCTCCTCCGTTGTTTGAAATGGAAAAAGAGACGGAGGATACAACGGACAAAGTGCAAATTCCAAACCCACAAAGTACAGCACAAGTCCATCCTCCGGTTGTCCCGAAAAAGAAATCCAAACCAGGAGTTGTCTTTGAATCTGTTGAGACTCCTGAAGTCATTGCCCCTAAATCCAAACCTTACATTCCTTACCCATCGCGCTTAAATGAGCAAAAGCTCCGTGAGAAGGCTAGTCAAAAAATGGACAAATTCTTTCAAATCTTTAAAGAATTACATTTTGACATAAGTTTTGCGGATGCTATCATTCTGATGCCCAAGTTTGCATCAACAATCAAACACTTGTTAAGCAACAAGGAAAAACTGATTGAAATGGCTAAAACTCCATTAAATGAGAACTGCTCAGCGGTTATCTTGAAAAAGCTTCCGGAGAAGCTTGGAGATCCTGGAAAATTTCTAATACCTTGTGTATTTTCGGGAATGGTTGAATGCTATGCCTTGGCCGATCTTTGTGCAAGCATCAACCTGATGCCTCATTCAGTATGGAAGAAACTTTCTCTTCCGGCTCTTACTTCTACATGCATGACTCTTGAGCTTGCAGATCGTACCATATCTCATCCACGCGGCATTGCTGAGGATGTATTTGTAAAAGTAGGAAAGTTCCATTTTCCAGCTGACTTTGTGGTTGTTGACTTCGACGCAGATCAAAAGGTTCCTCTCATTCTTGGAAGAGGATTCCTAAAAACGGGCCATGCTCTTATTGATGTATTTAAGCATGAGATCACCTTGCGTGTGGGTAATGAAGCTGTTACCTTTAACCATGATCAAACTTCGAGGTACTCCTCAAATTATGATTCTGATTCGGTTAACCGAATCGATGTCATCGATATTGCTTCAAAGGAGTACTCTCAAGAAAGTGTTGGTTATTTTCATAATTATGTGAGTGGGGTTCCCACCACATCTTCTCTACCTATCATTTCAGACTCTTCCCCTTCTCTTACTCCGTTTGAGGGAAATGATTCCAATTTGGATGAGATCGAGGCTTTTCTCAAGTGTGATTCATTTCTGGAAGGAATTGATGACGCTGAGATTGATCTGGAGGGAGATATTCTTCTTCTTGAGAAATTGTTGAATCAGGACAATTCTCCTCCTCTCCCTCCCGTTGAACTTCATAATGAGGAAATCAAGTCAGTTGAAAAAACTGATAAATTTCCTGAGATCAAGTTTAAGGACTTGCCTCCTCCACTTAAATATGCAATTCTTGAGGAGGAAGTTCTTATCTTAATTACTATTCAGATCTCTCTTCTTCCCTTCACCTACCCGGTGATTTCCCCTATCCTTCACTCATTCGGGAGTGAGGATATTACCTTTGACCCCGGCATTTTCCATCAAACATTGGTTTAAAAGCCGGATTTATCTCATCGGTGTGGAACTTTCTTATGTTCAATTGGTTATCCAAACATTTTGAATGAAAGTCCGATGGAGATGGTTTCTTCCACTTACTTCCCCATGAACCAATGAATTCGGGGTCGAGTCAAGCTAGCGACTCGGTTAATAAAAACAGTTTTAAAACATGGGTTTTCACCCATGTCTCACCTTAGTGTGGGGGAGATGCCCCACATGTTGTAAATATGTACATTTCAAAAAAAAAAAAAAAAAAAAAAAAAAAAAAAAAACGGCTATTAGTATTTCCTTTTTACGTTCTAAGTGTTGGTTTAACAACCGGTACTTTGAATATTGAGGGCAATATTCAGTTCTAAGTGTGGGGGGGAATTCTAGCGAATTTGATCAAATGTACCATCTAGTACCCCCATTTTGGCCAAAATTAAATTTTTTTTTCTCACTTAGAACGCAATAAATGGTTATCAGTCCGCCATTTCTAACCCACATAAGGATTGGCTAATCCGAGAGCAAACGACTCTTGGTAAAGATGTCTCAAATCCATTTATGGCTTACAATTTGCCAAAAATTGTATGGTATTCGACTCACCATATCTTTATAAGTGAAGAGTTGGCTAGCCCGCAAGGTTATGGCTTGTGGGAAAGGCAGTGAAAAACCATGATTGGTAATCAGCTCACCAAAGATAATAACTGTATTTTATCTAAGAGTTGGCTAGTCCAGAAGCAAACGGCTTTTGGTAAAGACAAATCAAATCCGTTGACAGCTTATGGTTTGCTCAAAATCATTTGGTTATCATTGTACCAAAGTATCACATACTAAAACATTGGCTACTCCAGAAGTAAGTGGCTTTTGGTAAAGAGATAAAATCCATTAAATTTTCATAAATGATTGCTAGGGACTAGCAATAGTTTAGTGTGGGGGATTGATGAGTGTCTAAATACTCATCATTTCTGTCACATTTTATCTGCAAAAACATTTAAAAACATGCAGATATGCTTCAAAATACAGAAAATATCATAAAATGTGTTTTTATATGATTCAGGAACAAAAAGATTGAAAACAAGTGAAAAACATGCAAAGTTCACAAAATTTCATTTTCAGTCCCTGAAGTTTCACAAATTGGCAGAATTAGTCCCTGAAGGTTTAAAATGAAAGAAAAGTCAACTTCAGTCCTTGGGATATCAAACATTTTCACTTTTAGTCCCTGGATGAAAGTTTTCTAAAAATGGCAACTTTTACCCCTCAAGTTTCAAAATTGGCAAATTTAGTCCTCGGGTATTTGAAAAGTATAATTTATCAAATAAAACCCTTGTACTATTCACATGTTACAATTTAGCCCTTTTGATAACTTAATGGAAATTACACTTTCAACCCTTCATGAATTCAAAAATTACAACAATGGTCCTTGTGTTTAACTAACAAACTCAACCGGATCTTAGTTACTAAAACAATAAACCCAACTGCTAAAATAAAACCCAACCCAGTCCAATCCTATAACCCAGTTACTAAACCCAGCCTACAAGCCCAAACATAAACCCGACCTAACCCTTATTTAAATAAAAGGTTTGACTCAGTCAAACCTTTCTTCTATACCACTAAACCCGCCTAAACCATACCAGATACCACCACCTCCACCGCCTCTCTGAAAAACCAACCCCCTCCTCTGCTACACTCCACCTTACCTAACAAACCAAAAGGCATTAAATGCCTCTTCCCCATCACCTCAGACCAGTACCTAGTGGTTTATCCCACTATCTCATTTTGGCGCCAAAAATCTATATGAAGGGCTGAGATGGATTCAAGACCATCCAATGGCCAAGAAAGATTCAGAGGAAGAGATAGGACTTATCCCACTTAGTTTTTGTATAAATAAGAAGCAATGTAAGCCTTTAATGGCAAGTAGATAAATTAGAATAATCGTATTTTAATTTTCAGTAGCTATAATTTGTAATCTCAAGTTTCAACAATCAATACAAGTTAAATTTAGTGTGTTTGTTGTTAATCTTGGTACAATTTCCAGTAGCTAATAATAATTCCAAATTTCTAAAATTCTATGTGTACTGAGAACTCGAATTAAGTTAAGTGTTAATTGAAATAACTTCTTAGTTGTTTCTATAAGCTTATACAAGCTTATAATAGCTTGTGGTAAGTTTATATTAGTTTAAACCTGTTCTAATTCAAGAAATGAAGAAAAGTCAACAAAAGTCAACATAAGCTCACAATAAGCTATTCAGAAGAGATAAGCTATCTAGGAAGGCTTTTCTGGGTTTTCTAGCTTGTGTGAACAAGCTAGGAATGTTCTTGGTCCTTGTTTCATCATTCCATAAGCTTTTTCAGTTGTAAGCTTCTTTATCAATTTTAGCTTAAATTCTATTTTCACTGTACTAGTGCTTATTTTTAGCTTATTGTGTTGTTTTACTGCTTATTAATAGTTTCTAAACATATTTCATCTGTGTTATCAGTATTTATATAGCTTTTTCTTTATTTCTCTTTAAAACACTTAAAAAGCCAAAAATAGCCTTTTATAGCATAGCTTAATCTACTGCTTATTTATAGTTTAAAAGTTGTTTATCATAGCTAATATAAGTCATCTCATTAGTAAAATCCAGAACCTTAGCTTAAATATAACTTTTGCCTTTGAAAAATCACCACAGACACCAATAAGGGGTGTTTGGTTTATGCAGTCAACTAGGTCAAACTAGCTTGTACTGTTCATTGACCATTTGCCCATTTTGGATCTAGCTTAAATAAGTCATAATAAGCTGTTTTTAAATTGTTCTAAGTCCATTTGGTTGGATTTGTTGATTTGAGCCATCTGTGGTATTTTTAGAACCTCAAAAGACCAAATAAGCCATATTAAGCTATGAGCTTATTCTGACCTCAACCTTGGCATTTTCTGAGTTCTTTTGGTCCATATAGTGATAACACAAGAGTTGGTTTGGTCACTTGGCCTGGATCACCTTTGCACACCAACTCTGCATACTCAGTATACACTGAGTAGTTTGAGCAGACATAGCCCTTCTTCTCAGCTTATTTGTAGCTTATTTAGAAAAGCTGAGACCCTGAATTTTAGTTTATAAGTAGTTCACCTAGTAGGCTTCAAAATTTTGTGCTTGGATTCTATTTCCTAGCTTATTTCATAGCTTAAATCAAGCCTGTAAATTCCCCCTTTTTCTTGCCCTGAGCCTGCTTAGCTTAATCAGTTTTTCATCAGCTGATCTAGGACTTAATTGGAGTTCAATTGGCCTGTTTGAGATAGGGCTTTTTGGTTTTTAGGATAGCCAGTTGTGCTAGCTAGCTTTTGCCCCATATTATTCAACTTATCAGCTTATTTTAAGTGCTTAATCTGCTCTGCAATTTGGCTACTTTCCTGATTTTTTCTGCATAAGCTTTGCAACTGTTAAACTGCTTATCTTGCTTTTTACTTGTGCTTATTTGTATTTTTAAGTTGTTTTGTGCTTATAAAAGTTGGTTAAACTTGTTCTGAGCCTTTGGTAAATTTTTGAGCTTATTAGCTTATTTTTAGCTTATTTGCCCAACTGCTTATCTGCCCAATTGCTTATTAGGGTTTAGTAGACTTTTGATTTTAATTTTCCTATACTTAAAATATTAATTTAGAATTTTTCAGATTTTTCCTAAGTCATTTGATATTTTTAATCTTTTTAAATTAGTTTCCATTAGTAATTAAATCATAATAAATAGAATAATAATCAGAAAATTATAATTTTAATTTTCAAAATTTTCTTTTATTAAGTAGAATCTAGGAAAAATATAATAACCTCTGTAGACTTTAAGAAAAATAAAATATAAAATAAGTGATAGTTTCTATTTAATAGATTTTATCTTTTTAAATTTTTAATTAAGCACTTTTCATTTTTATAATTTTCTTAGCTTCTTTTCACTTCATAATATTTATAGAAAAATTTTTAGTTTTTTCTTTGTTCATTTAGTATTTATTATAAATTAAAATAGTTTAAAAAGTAATTAAATAACAAATAATTAATAATAGTTTAATTTTCTTTTGTATATTTTGTTTCTCATTTGTTAATTAGATATAAAAAAGCAAAAAAATCTCATATCCAATCATCAGTCACTCTAATCCGTACTTTCCACAGTTTGCCCATTCCAGACTCGTTGAGAAACGATCCGGGTAATCACTTACCTGGTTTCACACTACACACGAATGTGAGTTTTTGCAAGTATCCTTTTTCACAAAGGGGTGAGTTGTATTTATTCACGTGTATCCGTCGTTGCATAATATTTATATACGCATTTTTACGCGGATCACTGATCAAATAAATCATCAATGCGCGGAAGAGGGTAACGATTTCGGATCGTAATACGGTTAAGCTCGCGGTAGTCAATACGAAGACGCATGCTTCCATCCTTCTTCTTCACAAACAAAACAGGAGCACCCCAAGGAGAGACACTTGGTCGAATGAATCCATTCTCCAAGAGTTCCTGCAATTGTTCCTTAAACTCTTTTAGCTCAATGGGTGCCATACGATACGGAGCTTTGGAGATAGGTTCTGCACCTGGAACGAGATCAATGCTAAACTCAACTTCTCTAGCCGGAGGAAGACCAGGAAGTTCTTCGGGAAGCACGTCGGCAAAATCAAGAACGATAGGAAGACTTTCGATGCTCGGAACTTCCAAAGAGGTATCTTTAATGGATGCCAGAAAACCAAGGCAACCATGGGAAATCAAAGTTCTGGCTTTCATAGCCGAGATGATCTTAACAGACCTAAGAGCTTGAGAACCGTGATAAACAAAGTCGGGTTGATGAACATTACCAAAGATCACATCTCTGGCACTGCAATCAAGAGTAGCCTTATGAGCAGCCAACCAATCCATGCCCAAAATAATGTCAAAATCGATCATATCGATCGGGAGCAAATTAGCGGGACGAACACCATCATCAAAACGTAGGGGACAATTCACATATTCTCTATCAATGGTTACATGGGTTTTCATTGGGTTTGAAATGGATATATGATTAGTTAATAGAGTTGGGGTTATATTTAATTTATTGGCAAGCGAATTAGATATGATGGAATGAGTGGCACCGGTATCAAATAATACGAAAACAATACCATCACCAACGTAAAGAAAATCGGTAATAGTACCTGAAGAATTCGCTGCCTGATCACGAGTAGTGGCAAAAACACGACCTGAAGTGGGAGCTGACTTAGAAGAATTCACTGGTGCAATCCGCTTCTCCTGTGGACAATCCCTTACCTTGTGAGTAGTAGAGCCGCAATTGAAACAAGCACCATTAGCCTTGTAGCAAACCCCCGGATGAGGCTTCCCACAATTAGACAAAGAGGAGGAAGAGGAGGTAACGCCTCAAAATACTTCTTGTGACCAGAAGGACCCGAATGATAATTCTGTTGCGAACCCCGAGTCGATTGATCTCTGAGCTGACGCAGGTTGCTACTACCTTGACCCTGCCGGTCATTTCCATTTCTACCAAAAGTTCGCTGATCCTGACTCCTGAAATCCTGGCGCCTCTGATCATATCCCCGGTCCTGACGACCTCTATGATCCTGCCTCTGGTCCTGACGACCCTGTCCCTTGAAGTCCACACGCTTTCCATCCCTGTCTCTCTTATTCGAACCTCCTTCAGCAGCATGCAACAACTCAATGTTACGAGCATCATTCGCAACTGCAGCAACATCCTCATACTCAGTGTTCACAATACGATCCAATACCCACTTCTTCAATGCCCACTTAAAGTGCTTAGCCTGACGCTGAGCATCCCTCGTAACATCTGGCCCAACAAAACTAGCCAACCTCATGAACCTCCGCATGAACTCCCCAGACGACTCTTGATCCATCTGACTAATAATCCCATACTCTCGTTCATACCTCTGCTGCTCAGACACCGGAATGTACTGCTTATAAAATATGCCACAAAAATCCTCCCATGAGCAAGCATCCACGAAATCCTCTTCCTGTGACTGAACATACGCTGTCCACCAACTCAGCGCATCACCCTCAAACTTAAATGTGGCCAAACGTGTCTTGAATTCGTCAGCACAACCCAAGACTCTGAACAGCTTCTCAACATGAGTGATCCAGTCCTCTGCCTCTGTGGGAGTGGCAGCAGACCGGAAAGAAAGTGGTTTGAGCATATTGAACCTTTCGACCCAAACATGAATACCAGTAGGTGGAGCACCGACACCACCACCGCCTGATGAACCAGCACCATTACCTCCTGATGAACCCGCACCATTTCTGATGTCATTGGTGATTTGGGTCACCAACTGAGGAAGAGCATTAGCCAAAGCAGCGGCTATCATTGCGTCGAAATTAGGGGCATCCTGTCCATCAGTGTACTGGGTAAAACGCGTATTCACCATCTGAACGATCACGAAAATGATTAGCAAAGATAGGGAGATTAAGCATGAATGGAAAGACGAAACAGAATCCTAATGTCTACCCAAATCCTCACCAGTCACATCCTAAGTCCTAAGGGTCAAATCCTAAGGTCCATATGACTCACAGGCCATGACTTATGTGCTACAGGTCGCAAAACCTGGCTCTGATACCATAAATTGTAACACCCCAACCCACCAAGGGTAGAGACGTCACACGCATGGTGTCAAATCAAAGCAAACATACATAATACACAGCGGAAGTCTTAAACAAATTCATTAAAGAAATCCAGCCAAACACGACTTAAAACCAACATGAGTTCAATGATAATAAATAATCCAAAGGAAATAAAGACGAAATGAAATCCAGTCTAATAAGGGTGGTAACTAAGGTAGAATCTTCTTCTAATCTCTACTCTCAATCCCATAGCGAAAGTCCCAGCTTCTATCTTAGATACCTGCCGCAGTAAAAGAAATGCGGCTGAGCTTAAAAAGCCCAGTGAACAGATATATGCAATAAACGGAAACAAAAACAAATGAAATGAACAAGTATGTTTTAATGTAATGGAATATATATATATATAAGTCAAAGGCAAAGAGTATAATAAGAATGAAATGAAAACAAAAGAATAAAAGAAAGATCAGTAATCCCCCACGAGCCCGAACAAACCAAATAATAAACCGAGAGGGGAGTCCTCTCAAATGTGAAGGACGTGTATTGCACACAGCATCAATCACCGAACAATATAATCATTAATACAAACTCGAACCTAGGATGCATCCATACGCCCCCCAGACAATAATATAGGCCAGTAATAAATATAATGCGCATGTTACAAACAATATGGGGACGGTGTGTAACATCACTCGAACACACTGGAGTCATGCCATTGGTGCATCAATGACACGGCCATGTTACCTTCATGGCTAGGTAACGAACTTGGCTCGGGTATCACACTGAAAGTCAAAGTCTAGGTCAAAGCAAAGGTCCAACTAGTCTAAGTCCAACTATCAAAGATTCATGGCAAAGGGTATTTATCTAATCAAGTCAAAAAGATCAAAGAATAGGGAGCATAGCAATGGATTTGGGAAATCCTAAACGAATCAAGATAAGAAATCAAGAGAACGAAGGCACCTTACTGAAAAGGGCAGAATATCTGTACCTTATTTCGAATGCAAACAAACAAGAACTGAAAGTACTGAACGGATTAAGACTTCTCCTTCTTCATACCTAAGGAGTAGAAGAGAGTTACAATTGGTTCTTAAGTATTCTTTTTAACTTGCCTTTCCATTTTAAGTAACTTTCTATTTTTAGCAGATTTCCATATTTAGTAAGTTTCCTTATTTAGTAAGTTTCCACAATTAGGAAAATTCAAGTATTATAACTTAGGTTAAGTCATACTTTAAGAATATTATGGACATAGGGTACATTTTAACAATTTATGATAGTTCAGGGTTAATTATGACAAGTTTCCATAACTTAGGGTTTTAAATATAAATATATCAAAGTTAAGGGTTTAAAATGAAACTATTACAAATTACTAGTTTTAAACACATAATGGATTCAGAATCACACTTTAGTCCTTTAAGTTTCATTATTTACACTTTACACCCCTTTAGTTATTAAAGTTACAAAATAAACCTTATAGTTACATAATTTACAATTTAACCCTCACTATATTCATAATTACATCACAAGCCCTTATAATTACTAAGTTATAGAATATACCCTCATAATTTACATATGGTACGAATTACACCCCATGTTTTACATATTTACACAATTAGTCCATTTAGTTTATTTAATTTGTAATTCGAACCAATAATTAATAAATAATTCATGTTCTTGCAAATTTTACACATAAGGACCTCATCTTATAATTTTTACAAATTTCTACTGACCTAATTAACATTATAAAAATAAATTTTAAGTTTCAAAGTTGACAAAACTAGTCCTTCTTATTTATTTCTCAATTCGTATAACATGTTTAATAACCAAATCAAAACCCTAACACATCTAATTATTCCACAATCATTATCTCATAATTAGTAAGCATTTAATGATCTGTTTTCAATTACTAAACCCTAACCCTAATGAGTTCTAGGGTTTCTTTATTTTCTTATTCGATTCATATATATATATACGATATAAAGAATAAATAGCTACGATCCACAAGAGCTTCTATAAATCGAACAAGTATTTTTACCAGATCATATATGTCATATAGTGTTCAAAATAAATAATTACCAGCCCTGAATAATTCGAATTACACGTTATGGATTTTAGTTACGTTTTTGGTCTCAAAAATTGGTACGACTTATTTAGCATGCATGATTCGAGTTATATAATTTATTTGAGTCTTATATGATCATAATAACATAATAAAAATATGACATGCACAATCGAACGTACAAAAGGGATAAAGGAATTTATACCTCTCGTTAGACTTAATTCGACAACACAATAGACCAGCGATCGAACCAACTAATATCACGACTCCAATTAATTTTATAAGCTTTTTTAGGTTATGAAGAACTCCAGAAAAATAAGCTACGAATTTTATTGGATCGAATGAAGGCTGTACGATTTTGTGTAAAGGGTTTTTAGGGTTTCGGCAATATGTTTATATATACATAAATTATAAAAACGTGTTTACATGATAAGGATTCATATATTTCAGCCCAAGCAAGCTTAATTAAGGTCAAATACTGATTGTAATCTTTTCCTAAATTTATTAGCATTTATCTTGTATTTATTTAATTTATTTTGTATTTTTAAATCATAATTATATACGAATATATATATACTCGGCCAAAATAAATACTTTGTGTATTTTTGTACTTTTCTAAATATTAAAATGTAATCACAAAAATTATTTTGATTCATATCTAGTTCATTCCCGAAGGTTTGGAATTTATTTGGCCATTTTTAAGCTTTTAAATAAATTTTTAAGATTGTAGGGGTATTTTGGTCATTTTTCACATTTTGGATTTTTTAGGTATTACAGTCTTGCACTTGGAAAAACTGCTCAATACGAAGTCTCCACATGTCGAACTCATTAGGTTTAAGCATAGGAAGCTTAGCAGCAATGTTGGTTGTGGATGGTGTTGTTTCCATGTCCATCTTTGTTCTTCTTGGATCTTCTAAATCTATGTATCAGCAACCTGGCTCTGATACCACCTGACCGGATCTACACACACTCCTTGTGTTAGATGTGATACGAAGAATTATACTTAGTCTAGCACGCGGAATTTACTAGCTAGCACTTAGAAGACCTTATGTGTTTTATATGAATTGAATGAAACAAAGAACACAGAATAATAACTTCCAACGATTCAATATTATTAGAAAATAATACGAGTGATCTCCTATCACTAGGGTTTACAACCTTGAATCTCTATAATCTAATTCGTATACTATTGTGCTGTGTATATATTATTGTGTATGTAAAACCTTAACCTAGGCAATCCTTTTATAGACTAAGGATTCCTGTACAAGATAACTATCAATCTATTCTTATACGATATACAAAATATATTTTCCATAATTATCTACTTTACACAAATCATAAACCGTCTTAACTTCTTCACTCAGCAGTCTTAACTGCTCATGTCTTCAACATTCTTCAGCAGTCTTAACTTCAATCTTCAACAATCCTAACTGTTACCTCCAACAGTCTTAACTGCTTAAGCTTAATTCCTAACAGTATTCCACTCAGAAGGCAGACTTCTCAAAAACTTCAAATTGAGATCTTCTTGTGTCTTAGTTTCACCTAAGATAGTCAGTTGACTTACAATATTCTAAAGTTTGTTAAATATAGAATCAAGAGACTCTGTGCTTAGAGCACTAAAGTTCTCATACATCTGCTTCTGAAGAGTCTTCTGAGTCTTCTTAGTAGCTTCATTTCCTCCAAACCTTGTTGTTATAGCAGCAAACAAGGTTTTGGCATCCTTGTACTGATTGAAGGTCATCAGATGTTCATTGGGAAGTGCCATCAGCAGCATACTTCTTGCCTTCACATCATTCTTCTTTTGTGTCTTTTCATCAGCAGTTACAGGACCTGGTATTACAGTAGTTGTGACACCATCAACTGTTGTTGATTTAGCAACAGTTTTGAATGAGTTTCCATTCTCTATGACATCCCATAGAGAATAGTCTTGAATCTGAAAGTATTGTTCAATTCTGAGCCTCCACATGTCATAATCACACTGTTTGAGAATGGGCAATTTTGTAGTAGTAGAGGTTTGAGTAGTTTCAAGATCCATCTCTTCTTGGTGAGTAAAGAGTTCTTCTGTAAGTTTCTTCTAGATCAAAGTTTTAGAACCAAAGGCTCTGATACCACTTGTTGATCCAACATACGAGCTTGTAGTAGAAACTTTGACAATACTAAAGAGTATGCGGAATCTACTCTTTAATACTTAGAAGAATATTAACAATGTATTGTATTGATCAATGAAACAGCAAAATTGTATGAACAATGATATCACCAAAACGCTTCAATATTATTATATCAATAATACGAGTACTCTGTGTAGTACTAGGGTTTACAAACAACCTTGAAGCTTATATCAAAAAAAACATATTGAGATTATAACCTAGGACCTCCTTTTATACACTAAGGAGTCCTTTACAAGATAACTACAAATCTTCTAAACTATTAAACTTATATGTATCTTTCTAACTAAATAGAATATACACAGAATATCTTGATACATATCACTTCACACGTCTTTATGTTCCTAGCAGTACTATCTTCATTAACAGTCTTCAGTTAATACACTGGCAATACTAACTTTTACTCTAGCAGTACTAATTGATTAGTACTCGTAGTTATATCTTGAGCAGTACAAACACTTTTGACTTGACAGTACTAAGTATTAAGACATTTAATTCCCAACAAGTAACAACAAGAAGGCTTTTAATCCCAACACTTAGAATATAACAAACTTCGAAAAATTTGTCTTAAAGTCATTAACAAAAACAAACATTTGAAAAGTAAAATTGAACTCTTGGATAATGAAGTTTTTAAGTTAAAGGAAAAGATAAAAAGACTTGAAAAAGGTAAAGAAACTAACTTAGAATGCAAACTTTGTGTAGATCTCCGAACGGTAATTGATCATCTAGATTCTAAAATCGCTAGACTTGGTAGAAAATGTTTAGATGAAATAATAGATACTCAGAAAATAAAGAATAACAAAAATGGTCTAGGCTTTACAGAATGTATTCCTTCGACTAGCGCAGAAAAACCAACCAAATTTATCGAAACTGTTGTCATACGCCGTATGCTCTTTTGCAGCTTGCATACAGAATCATCAAAAACAACTCCAAATCACGTCTTTTTCCGTATCTTTTGTAATATTGCTCCATAATCACTGAAATTGGAAAACTTATGCAATTAAGTATCGATTCATATGTAAACATGCAGAATATAAGCAATAAACATGTGATAAATATTTAACAATTTAGGACTTATCAAGATAACAAGCGTGCTGAATGCGAGGGTTCTTGGTTTATCCTGTTGGTTTGTTAGAGTATCCCAACAGTATAGGTGTAGTACGTGCCATGATTAAGGGACTCGACATTGCACCACGGACCACACTTGTAGGAAGTTGGGGTCGTTCCCATGATGAGTCCAAGTCAGGACGAAACCAGTGAACCTCTATTATATCGGGTAAAGGTGTAGTATATACCACGAGCAGGGGACTCAACGTGGCACCACTGACCACACTTGCAAGAAGTTGGGGCCTTTCCCCTGATGAGTCAAATTCATGACGAAACCAATAAACCTCTATTATATCAGGATGGATGCATGATCCTTATGGGGTTAAAGATGCCACGTGGAGTCCAAAAAAAAAAAAAGACCCCGTGACATGGTGAACTAAAATATATCTAGTAAACGCACAACAAAAGGAAGTAAAGAGATCGTGATGAAAAAAATTCCATGTGAATCACGTCAAAAGGCTAGTAAAAGAGAGTCATCACTTCCGTGCATGGGAATAGTTTCGCTTTGAAGATCATCATCTTTGATCAAACCGAATATCTTATCTTTTTGAATCCAAAGATGTACTTTATTTATGTATCATGACTTTAAGTTCTTCATATTTGTTTTCTATATTAATCGATTATATATACATAAGTATAGACTGCAAAACTCAATCGTGTAGTTTAATCGTTTTGGCACAAAACATCAATGTCGAAACTATTGTTATAAATCATTTCTAATACGCCAAAGATTACAACGAGACCATCCCTCTGAGTGATTGATTCATTCAAAAATTGTGGCGAAAATCATACCTTGCAAGGACTTCTGTTAGATAGTCTTTTAGTAAAATGTATGCTACTATTTGGTACAGATGGTTTATTGGTTTATGTCAAACTATGCAAACCACACTACTGTTTGACAAAGTTGATGATACGATTCATTGCAAACTTTTAGATGAGTTGATTCTAAATTCGAGAAAATGAATGTGTATCTATTATTAAATTTTATGGACAATAAAGGTAAGACTATTTCACAATGGGAGGTGATTTGCAGATATAGATTTTTTATTTGTACGCACAAGTGTATAACCGGATTCAAAAAATTATAAGTAAAGTGCAACAGACTAATGTATAAAACGATGTGTGCTAACAAAAAAAATATATAAATGTACAAAACAATTCACATCCACAAACATAGCCGACTGATATTTAGCTTTTTATCTTGGAGGATTTCTAACTTGTGCTACCTAGTGTTAAATAAACTCAAATTAACATATTCTCATATTAGTTGATATTAATAATTTTTTAAATTTATTAGAATTATTCAAATTTTATATGAAAATCAAGTTATTTAAAAAAACATTTATCTCTATTAAACAGTTTTAAGCTTGTGCCACCTCAGCAAAAGTTAAATAAATCCTTTATCTTTTACCAAAAAGAATCCAACATAAAACCAATTGAATAAGCTACGGACGTGTGATTTATCTGGGGCATGACAGAGGCTTAGGTTGCTTTGATTACGGACGTGTGATTTATCTCTTTGTCGGTTGCCTAATTACACTATATATAATGGAGCGTCGAGTTTCGCTACAGTTGTTGCTACAGTTGTTGTAGCAGTGTTGGGCTCGCTTTTGGGCTGTGGGCTCCCGCTTTTCCCCTTTCGTTTGTTCCGCTGCTTCTTTTAGCCTTTTCCCGGATGCTAACAAATGGTAGAATGCGCTAGAGATTTATACGTGGCTCTTCCCTGTGGTTTTCTTGGTAGGTGTGCAGATCTTCTTCGTGAATTAACTTTACCGGAGGGCGATACGTTTGTGGTTTGTGTATTTACTTCTTATGATCTGCGTGTTCATGTCTTATTTATTTATTTATTTGATTACCTTTTTATTCTTCAGTTTTGGAGATCTTGAAGGCTGTTGTCGCACCGAAACAGAAGACATTAGGTTTGTGTATTCGTATGTTTGTTTTATTTTTTTGTTTCCACTTTGTTTATAGTCATTTGTAGTGATTTGTGGTCAGCTGTGTCGTTTGTCATTAAGTGGTTGCAGTGATTTGTGTCATTTGTAGTATATTGTACTTTGTGTGTAGTGATATCGCCTGATTTGTGATCATCTGTGTAATCTACGGTTTGTTTGATTTGTGATGGAAAGTTGTGAGATACAGTAATCGCCTTATATGTGTAAGTGATTGTAATGATTTATGCGATTTGTCATTTGTGTAATTTGTCATAAGAGTAAAACCCTAAGAAATCAGAATAAAACTGTGCCCCATAACTAAAAATATAGTTATTTGTTAAGTATGAGGAGTAAGACTAAAGGTGTCCGTAGAAATAGTTATAATCAATCATTAGAAGGAAACGGGTCTGTTAGCTGTGATCTTGGTGAAGGGTTGGTCCCTAGTGGTGTTATAGATGTGGCCGCTGATTTAGATGCTAACAACGGTCGCGGGTTTCTTATGATTGATACGCCTACTTCGGTTTGTGAAAGTATAATGGTTCCTGCATGTGACGTTGCCGAATTCATGTGTGTTGACGATTCCTTATGCTGTAACGATCCCTTGGAACATGATCCAGTTACTATTAACGCTGTTCCTGGTGTGTCTACAAAATCTCCGAATAGTATATCGATTAATGAACTTCGTAAGGACTGTGTTCGTGACTTTCCGCTTTCTACAAGTACCGGCAGAAAAGGGAAACAAAATATGGATGACATCCCACTGTCAGCAGCAACTGGTACTGTATCTTTTTTTTTATTGTTGTTTGTTTATATTTGTATTTTGTTCGTACCTATAATTTTTTCCCCGCATCTCTTATTTGCAGGTCCATGTCATGTTGGTGTGCCTGTTTCAATGCATTTGGGAACTGCCACCTCTTCTGGTAATGTTCTGTATCTTTTATTTTTCAGTTTCCTTTTTCATCGTTTGTCTATGTTTACTTACGTCGCATTTTTTTCATACGAGATATGCCAACAGATATACGCCCGCATCCGGATTCTAATACTGGTAGTGGCTTCATAACAGTTGATATGCCAAATTCGTTTTGCGAGAGTATAATGATTCCTCCGTGTGACGTTGCTGAATTCATGGATACTGACAATTCTTTGTGTTATACCAACAACAATGTTCTTTCCACAATTCCTACCAGATGTTCCAATGGTATATCAATTAATGAGCGCCATGAAGGTTATCGATGTAGTGTCTCAGATCAAATGGATTCTGCTGGAAAAGGGAAACAGAAGGTAGATGATGTATCACTGTCGGCAACAACTGGTGATGTACATTTTCTTATTGTCATTTGTATATGTCTGTATTTTATTGCTTTTTACATCCTTGTTAACGCTTCTGTTTTCGCTTTCTGTGTCTAACTTTCACTGTTGGTCTTCGCAGTTGAACCTGAACATGCTCCTGCTGCATCTTCTACCTATAATGCACACTTTCAAAATACGCCCTATACTCCTGGTGCCGCTTCTCAAACAGCTAGAAATCCTGTATCGAGTGCTAGGCTAGCACTGAGAATACAAAGAACCGGTATTAACCGCCAACGCACAGGTAGTATTAATTATGTTTTCTTGCTATATGGGACTTTTATCTTCGCTTTCTATGTGTAACTTTCGCTGTTGGTCTTCGCAGTTGAATCTGAACCTGCTCCTGCTGCATCTTCTAGCTATAATGCACACTTTCAAAATACGTCCTCTACTCCTGCCACCACTTCTCAAACAGCTAGAAATCCTGTATCGAGTGCTAGGCGAGCAGTGAGAATACAAAGAACTGGTATTAACCGCCAATGCACAGGTAGTATTAATTATGTTTTCTTGCTATATGGGACTTTTATCTGTAGGTGACATTTGTTGCTCTTTTCGCAGTTGAATCTGACCCTGCTCCTACTGCATCTCCTAACTATAATGCACGCTTTCAAAGTCCGTCCTCTACTCCTGCTACCGTTTCTCAAACGGTTACAAATCCTGTATCGACTGCCAGGCGAGCAGCGAGAACACAAAGAAGTGGTATTAACCGCCAACGCACATGTACTATTAATTATGTTTCCTTGCTATATGCGACGTTGTTTCTGTTTCTTTTATTCCTTTTAACCTTCCTTTATATATATATATATATATATATATATATATATATATATATATATATATATATATATATATATATATATATATATATATATATATATATATATTTTAATGCCTTTACAGGGCCACCAGATACATATGTCTCTTTAGGGACATGTAACAGAATCTGTCGTCATTGCAAGGCACTTTTTTGGTTTGAGGAAAGGATCAAACATGGAAGCCGTGCATCCCCTAGCTATCACAGATGTTGCATGGGCGGTCAAGTAGTTTTGCGTCGTCAATCCGAATACCCTGCATATATCAAGCAATTGTTCACAGACCGCCATTTCATGGAGAATGTCAGAGCTTATAACTCAATGTTTGCTATGACTTCGTTAGGAGCTCAAACCGATGAATCAGTAAACAGAGGCCGTGGCCCGTATGTCTTCAAAGTATCGGGGCAGATTTATCATTGGATAGGTTCTCTTTGTCCGGCTGAAGAAACTGATCCGCGTTTCTTGCAGTTATACATCTTTGATACACAAAATGAAATACAGAATCGTTTGACCCATTTTGAAGATGGTGGTCAAAATTTAAGGCCAGAAATTGTTAATGGGTTAATTCGGGTTCTGGATGAGCAAAATGAGTTGGTTCGTTTATTTAGGACAGCAAGAAACCTGCTCAGTGCTGAAGACATTCCTGATTTCAAGATACGGTTATTTGCAGTCAAGGGTTCGCGCCAGCATGAGCTGCCTTCTGGCGATTCTATTGGAGCTATTGTTTATGAAGGAGGTCCTGATACAGGGACTGAGTTTGATATCGTTATTCACCAACGTTCAAGCCAACCGCAGAGAGTTAGCAAATTGCATCCTTGCTATATGTCATTCCAGTTCCCTCTAATTTTCGTTTTCGGAGAAGATGGATTCCACATTGGCCTACGTTTATGGAACCCGGATACTCAAACAGTGGAAGAAACCAAAAAGATGTCAATGAAGATGTATTACGCATATCAATTGCATGATCGCTTTGAGGAATATAGTCTGCTGACACGATTCGGAAGGCTCTTTCAACAATATGTAGTCACAGCTTATTGTAGTGTGGAGCAATATCGATTAGATTACATTCGGGAACACCAGAACGATATCAGAAACGATTACCTTTCAGGGGTGTATGATGCAATTGCTCGCGGTGATCGGAATGGTTCAGATGCAGGAATGCGAACAATCCTTCCTGCATCATTCGTCGGTGGCCTACGTTATATGTACAGCCACTATCTTGATGCACTCGCAATTTGCCGGGTTCATGGAAACCCATCTTTCTTCATCACATTTACATGCAATGTTAAATGGCCAGAAATTACAGAATATATGGAACAGTTTCTAGACGTTAATGTTGCTGATAGGCCAGATGTTGTTGACCGAGTTTTCGAGCAGAAAATTCATCTTCTGATTGCGTATCTGCATGACGGAAGACCATTTGGACCAGTTGCAGCGAGTAAGTTTCAGTTTTTATTAATATGTACCTATATATAAACCCTTTACATTATAACTGATTCAGTTTTTATGTTTAACTTTTCAGTTTTGTACACAGTTGAATTTCAAAAGCGTGGCCTACCATATTGTCATTTGTTGTTGTGGATAAAAGAAGCTTCAAGAGTACATTCACATGCAGATATCGACCGATATATATCGGCTGAATTACCTGGTAGACACGTTGACCCAGAAGGTTATCGAATAGTTACTGAGTTTATGATGCATGGTCCATGTGGCATCGCAAATAGATCAGCGCCATGTATGAAGGGAACTGATTCATGTACAAAAGGGTTTCCTAAACCATATGCTGATGCTACTTCTATTGACAAAAATGGCTATGTACATTATCGCAGGCGTCCTTGGGGAGACATTGCTACTGTCCAAAATGTTGAGTTGGATAATAGCTATGTCGTGCCATATAATATGATGCTTCTTACCAGGTTTTATGCGCACATCAATGTAGAATATTGTGAATGGACAACGTTGATCAAGTATTTATTCAAGTATATTTCAAAAGGCACAGACCGAGTAGTCACGCAGATAACAAGATCCACTACAAACACGCCTTCAACAAGCCAACCACCTGCAATTAGAATTGATGAGATAACCAATTATCTAGATGCGAGATACATTGGTCCACACGAGGCCTGTTGGCGATTGCTAGGATTCGATATTCACTACAGAGATCCGGCTGTGCAAATACTTGATGTTCATCTTGAAAATATGCAGCGTGTAACTTTCAGAACAAATGAAAGTTTACGCTCTGTTGCTGAAAATCCAAGTAACAAGAAAACCACCCTAACACAGTGGTTAGACTTTAATGCTCGGTCTACACTTGGTCACCATCTCATGTATCTAGACTTTCCTTCTGAATTTGTTTGGAATCATGCTCAAAAGTTTTGGTCGCCTAGACGAAACCTTAACAAGCCTTCAATTGGTAGGTTAGCATACATACATCCTAGCACTAGTGATTTGTATTACCAAAGGCTTTTACTTTGCCACCAGAAGGGCTGTGCATCGTTCTCTGCTATACGTACAGTTGAAGGCCGCCTTTATCCAACTAATAGATCAGCGTGTGAAGCAATGGGTTTATTAGCAGATGACGGAGAATGGTCACTTGCTCTTTTAGAAGCAGCCTTAACAGCTACAACAGCAGAAATATGGCAGTTGTTCTCTCAAATTCTTATCTTTTCTGATGTTACTAATCTAGTCTCTCTTTGGAATAAGCACTGGAGGCTTATGAGTGACGATATACCTAGAATCTTATCACATCTGTTCCAGATGCCCCAAATTAGCTTGACTGATGAAGAGCTGCAAAATGGGGTTCTTTACGAGCTGGAATCTATTCTTAGGTCTCATGGGAAATCGGTTACAGATTTTGGTTTCCACCTGCCTGCACGACGCCTGCTACAGATCCTGCGAAACAGAATAGTTATGGAAGAATGAAGCTATGATACAGAAGCTATGACCGTTGAAAGAGATCGTTTGGTACCAAATCTCAATACTCAGCAGCGGCAACTGTTTGATGCTATTCTCGAAGGCGTAAGAGATAACAGACAAAAGCTAATTTTCGTATATGGTTACGGTGGCACTGGAAAGACTTTTGTATGGAAGAGCATAACCTACGCCCTACGAGCAGAGCGAAAGATAGTTCTTGCAGTGGCTTCTTCCGGGATTGCTTCACTGTTGTTACCATTAGGCCGCACAGCTCATTCAAGGTTTAAGTTGCCACTAGATGTAACGAACGAGTCTATGTGCACTATAAAAAAACATACTCAGCTGGCAGACTTACTGATACAAACAGATCTGATAATTTGGGACGAGGCGCCTATGAATGATCGTAAATGTTTTGAAGCCCTTGACCGGACCTTGCGAGATCTGCTAGATACACCAACAACTCTTTTTGGCAATAAGTCAGTCATCCTCGGTGGAGATTTCAGACAAACTTTACCGGTAAAGAAAAAAGGTACAAAACAGCAAATTATTTCCTCATGTATCACTGAATCATATCTGTGGAAACATTTCAGAGTTCATCTGTTGACTGAAAATATGCGCCTGAAAAGAACAGAGACACCTTCCCATCAATTGCTTGCAACTGCAGCATTTTCTGAATGGTTAGTCAACATAGGCAATGGTGTTATTGGTGAACCAGATCAATCAGATCCCCGAGATACCTCATGGATACATATACCCGATATGTATTGTGTTCCAGATAGTGATGACGCAAGGATGCAACTTATACGATTCATATATCCTGACGCCATTCTTCAATCACCAACTGCCGAATCCTTGCAAGAAAGAGCAATTGTTTGTCCAAAAAATGAAACTGCTGACGCTATTAACTCAGATGTCCTGCAAATGTTATGTGCTCGCAGTCATGTATATACAAGTAACGATGAAGCTATACCACGCGAAAATGACGGAGGAGCCACAGAATTACTATATCCAGCAGAGTACCTTAACACGCTATCATTCACAGGAATTCCGCCACATAAGCTCGAACTCAAAATAGGCGCCCCTGTTATGTTGCTAAGGAACTTGAATTTGACAGGGGGTCTTTGTAATGGAACACGCATGATCGTAACACAGATGCTTGCTAAGGTAATCGAAGTCAGAATTGTTACCGGTACTCGCATACTGCAAAAAGTATTTCTTCCTCGAATTCTGCTGTTCAACAGAGACGAGCATCTGCCATTTATATTCAAAAGAAAGCAGTTCCCGGTGAAAGTATGCTACACAATGACCATCAACAAAAGCCAAGGCCAGTCACTGAACAAGATCGGTGTGTACTTACCAGAACCCATTTTTGGTCATGGCCAGTTATACGTTGCACTCTCAAGAGCCACATCTCCTGACGGGCTAAATATCCTCATCAAAGATTAGCTCAACAGACCACCGAATACAACAAAAAATATCGTCTACAGGGACTTTTTAGAAACCATTATCAGAACCCAGGTCTTGCTCATAACAAACACATTGCACATATTCTTTCACATTTCTGTATTAGTATTTATGCATATGACTCAAGCACAGATACAACATACAGAATATATTATTCTAATACTTAGATATTGTATAGGGCTGAACCAAACACTAATTTTCTTTGGAAAAAATATAGGATCAGTTATATTTTTAGATGTTTTCTTTCCTTAGCCTATTACTGATTAGCAGATTACTGGTACCATGTAATGTCTATAATGTTGCTATATTTGTTACATGTGACGTCTATTATGTTGCTATATTTGTTAGCTATATTTTTACAGGTTTTCTTCCTTATTACTGAATCACAAATAACTGAACATTGAACCCAGCTAGGATCCAATAAACATATTTTACTTCCTAATCCTAATCCACAGGTGACTAAACCCATATAGGATCACTTATACTTTTAGATGTTTTCTTTGCTTAGCCTATTACTGATTAGCAGATATCTTTCTCAACTATATTCTTGCAAATTTTCTCCCTTATTACTGAATCACAGGTGACTAAACACATATAGACTCTCATATCTTATTTGTTCAGTAAACCCATATAGGGTAACGCGCATTCTGCCACCATGCTTATACTAACAAAAAATCAGACACAGACTTTGTTACATCTGATTTGGCAGTTATATGCGCACTCCAATAAACAGGAAAATAGACCATACCTACAAAGACTTCTTTTACGTGCACTTAACAACGCACAGACCAGTTAACCCACATAGTGTCTAATAAACAGATTGTCTCAAATCTGATTCCCTTACCTTTCTAATGGAACCAGATGCACACAATAACATATTGGTAAACCGCAGGTAAGTAAACCCATATAAGGTCAGTTCTGTTTTTACAGACTGAACTCATGTATCATCTAATATTTTACTGTGTTTCTTACCTATATTTTTACAGATTTTGTATCCTGTTACTGAATCGCAGGTGACCAAACCTATATACAATCTAATATCTTATTTTAACCCTTGCGGATTATATCTATGTTAGTTATATTGTGACAGATTTTGTTATCTACTGTCAAAAGGCTAGCTCAATGAACCCATATAGGGTCGCACACATTCCAACGCCAGGTGACTAAACATATATACAATCCAATCTCTTATTTTAACCCTTGCAGATTATATCTATGTTAGTTATATTGTGACAGATTTTGTTACGTACTGTCAAAAGGCTAGCTCAATGAACCCATATAGGGTCACACACATTACGACGCCAAACTTATACTGATGAGAAATCGGGCACAGATTTGGCTACATCTGATTTGGCAGTTACATGTACGGTCCTATAGACAAGACAATAGGCCCACCCTTTTATAATGTTCTAACAATGGATACCTTCAGAGACAACTTTCGCATGTACTTTACGGACACCACAACCATATATTTCTTCCCATGTAATACCGATACATTTTACGAACCAAGGTAAAGCTGTACTACACTGACTCCTGCTAACACCAACTCTCATATGTTGGTTGCTTGGATACAGTTTATTGGCTATGCATTTTTGCTAACGACTACCTTTTCTTAACCATTACACCTATTTATATATGATCTCATCTATCACTGCATCATTATAATACAGGAACATGTCGCATGATACTTCACTGCCAACAATAACAAGGTCTGCAGGAAAAAGACCAGCAACAGATCTTGAAATTGTTGGAGTTGCTAATCTCAAACCATCATACGTAACAAAAGCAATATGCGTACGAGTATATCGCAAATGGACAGTTACAGATACCAGAGGAATAAAACAACGAACTTTGAGCGTTATATTACTTGATCAGCAGGTTATGTTAGTCTGCATCACGCCTTTTAATACACATTATATTTCCCGTTCTTAATATTTGTGTTTTTCTTTCATATTATAGGGTGGCGCCATACAGGCAAATGCAGAAGGCCGCGAAAAAACAAGATTTGATAACATCCTTCAAATCAATGCTGCATACACAATCACCGGATTCGGTCTTCTAGACACCAAAAAATGGATGCAGACATTACCTAATCACTTCACTTTGATATTAGGTCGGGTCACCGATGTTCAGCCCTATGCTGGAACCAGCTTTCCACTACATCATTTCAACTTTGCCACATACACCCAGTTACTTCAGTGTGCAGACAAAAACACTGTAATACTAACAGGTACAGATTAATATTAGTAGCAATCACGCAATAAAAAATAGTATAACTGCACATTATCTCACTACAGATTACATAGCATGTGTTCTTTCTGTTGGTGATATCCGTGAACCAAAGGCACCCAACACAAAACAAATTGTCTGGAGAGACATCATACTTCGTAACCTAGAGTAAGTTAATCATATGAACTCTTTTTTTAATAACAGCCATTCATACGTGCTCTTTTTTGAATGACAGCCATTCTAAATAACAACTCGCTAACATATTTTCCCATATGCAGAGGGGATACTGTCAGATTCACCCTTTGGAATGAGAAAGCTCAAGAATTTAGCATCAGTGCCTACGAAAAGGAACCTAAACCAACCGTCATGGCTGTCAGTTCATGCTGGGTGAAGACATACAAAGGTACCGCCATTGCCATAGACCCGCGTTGCAAAGATATTAACAGAATAGATTCTAACAAAGCCATAAACAAATGCAGGGTTGCAACTATCAAGCACACCTGCAACTTACTACTATTTCAACCCTCCTATTCCTGAAACAGATTACATACTGAGCATGTCAGTTGTTCTCCTTCTCTTTTAACACATTTGCCTAATTTTTGAAGCATCAAACTAACTTGCAATATCCTTGCAGGTACGAACAGTTGCTCCCACCACCAGTCATACAGAATGTACGCACATACAGCTAAGATAACATAGAAGATGAAAAGAAAAGAAACAGAGTTACAATAGACGAGCTTCTACGAGAAGATCCAAGAAACCAAACAGTCAGTACTTCTATCAAACTTACAACTGCTACCTTTGTATTTGCCATGTAACTGTTTTAATGTATAACTACCTTTTACAGAATGTTAGATTCACAGTCGTTGCAACAATTGAAGAAGTTGTTGTTGGCATACCATGGTTCTACCGCAGATGCCATGACTGTAGGCGGAAAATCTTTGATGACCGCCCACATGCACAGTGTGAGACACCAGCTCCAACACAGCCGAACGATTACAGGTACAAGTAACCAAAGACAGTCTATAAGCAACACCAAAAAAACTCTTAATATTGCGTAATGAACTCACCTATGTTTAATACCTATGCAGTTATTCCTTTAGGCTATTGATTTCCGACAACACTGGAGCTTTAACGTTAACATGCTTCAGTAGTGAGGTACATTCAATAGTCACAGAAGTCAACAAAGTTGTCTCAGAAGAAGGGTACACCGATGCATATACAGTCCCGCCACATTTAGCAGCCCTCGAAGGAACCACGCATTTGTTTCAGCTGCACTTCTCACCAGATTCTACAAAAGAAAATCAGAGCTATGTGCTTGATAGCGTGATGGAAACTGGTCCACATCTACTGGTACCAGCTGAACAAAACATTCCCTTGCTAACAGAAGCTGAACCCGAATCACCAACTGAAGAAGGTTGTAATTTCACAAGCTGTTGTCTGTTTCGTGCACTCGGTAACTTTTTTTTGCATGATAATTAACTGAACTCTGTCAGGTGCTACTTCCGAACCTCCGGTTACTCCTGCTTCACCTGGACTTTTGCAAGCAACCACTCCTACTACAATAGAGACTACTAGCAATTTACAAGACCAAGCAACAAAGCCAGAAGTACTAAGAACATCTGCTCGAAGATGAATCTTGACAGATAGCAAGCCACAGGATACAAGCAATGCAGCAAAAAAACCAAAACCAACTGTCCGTAAATGACTGAAGATCCAAGTGCCACGGTTCAATAACATGTTAGCTTTTGTTTGCTTTAGAACAACATCTAAACCACTATCGACTGTAATGTAGCACTATACTGTTATTAGTTTTTAATGCAGTGTTTTCTCTATGTATATTGCTATCTATTGATGCCCCGCTACAACGCGGCGGTTCGCAGCACTTCTCGTTGAATAAAAAGAGAGGGGAAAATATTCATATTAAATAAAATAAGTAAATAAAAATGAAGCTACACGCCCATGACCTAGTTTTCTCATCAATAGTAATGAAATTCTTGCCAAATGTATTATTGCATTAAAGAATAACAAAATACATATTAATACGAGTGATAATTGAAGAATGATATAAAATCTAAAGAGAAAATTGAAAAATTAGACACTTTTCTCAAAATGCATTTACTTTCTAAAAAAAGATTTGAAGAACTAACATTTATGTTTAATTTTATGTCTAAATCTGTGTGGCAATAATTCATTGACCGGATTCACTTCTTCACAACTCAATAAGCTAATGACACATGAGTTAAGCACAAAATTAGTTATGAGTTTTAGGCCTCTTAATCCTTTTTTAAAAAGAATCTTATTTTTATAATTCTCTTCATATACTACTAGACTGTGTGACTTCATAGAGATTTTGACACGTGTTCAAAAGGTTGGTGATGTTTTTTTAGACCAGTTTTGTTTTATTCAGAAAGTGAGACCCATGTTGAATTTTTGAACACACACTTTTTGAATAGACAAAATTGCTCTAGCAAAACATCACCTCAGTCTAGCTGAATGTCACTTGAGTTTAACAAAAAATGTGATAACTGACAATTTCGCGTTAACATTTATTCATAAACTTGAATGTTTTATGCTAAACAAGTAAACTATGATCTTTATTCATAAACGATAGGTTATCTCCGGCATAACGAGAAACATCTTTGGACGTTTTACATCACACAAGACTAATGTTTAGTTTACAATAAGCAAGTACATGGCATACTCATAATCATTTAGATGGTCATAGACACACATATCCATAGTTTTCGTATAACTTACATTCTAAGTGTTTTAACTTGCATGCATGCATGCACAACATACCTAATACCCTCACCACCTTAGAGATAATAATACCGCACATATTTATACTTTTGAAAACCATTTTCCCTCCCCTTTTAATAATAAAAACTGCCCCCCCCCCCTTATTATTTTATAAAAATCATAGCAAAAATCATAATATTTGTCTTCATTTACCAACTATGTCATAAGATTTTGAATATCTTTGCTAGCACTTCAAATCAAATCTTTCCCTCTTGCTTCTCTTTCATTTCACATGCCAAAGATCACTCCCCCCTCATACCTCTCATCCCTTTGTCATAGATCTTGTCTTGAGATATTTTCCAAAACCATCAAATGCAAACTAACTAGTTTTGTCACCCTTCTTCCCTATATACAGAACCTTTCCTACACTCATTTTTACACATACAAAACATTTAAACACTCTCAATCTCAGCTGATGGTATACATCAAGGTGTAGGTTTTGCTAAGGCTTTGCTAAAGGAAATTAGGGTTTTCTAAGCTTGTAGGTTAGTTTTTATGCACTTCTTGTCCTCCAAACACACCACATTTCGTGTAAGTATCTCAAGAAAACCTATGTTACTCATATTTAACATATCATACATCATTTCATATCACCATTGTAGATTTTAGAGTTGAAACTTGATTTAAACTTAGTTGTGAATAAATACTAAATCTGTCCAGAAAATGAGTCATGTTATGAGCAATTTTTAACTATGTAAATAAACTCTTTTGGTAAATTTCTTTTAACCACAAGGTAACCCTATATCTTATAAAGATTTCTACGTAAATTTCATGGCATACGAAGCTCGTTTGGTATTTTAATAAAAACGTATACGAACAAGTGGCAAACAACTCTTGCTGTTTGAGCCCATGTAATGTAGCAGACTTTTGGTGACCTTAAACTTGGAATTTAGGAGTGTAATTATAGTTCTTGGAAATGTAAGACATAGACCTACATCTAAGAATTATTTTCGCTAAAATTGGTTAAGAAACGAAGAAGTTATGGCCTCATGAAGTTGAGTAAATTTCTGGTAAAAGTTGTTGTTTGAGACCTGTGACTTATGAGGTTCTTTTGGGTGTCTAAAACTTAATTTCACTGAACAAGGCCATGTTTTCTTGAAAGTTAACTCACAAACCTACGTTCTAGGATTTGAATGACCAAAATCCGATAAGAAATGAGTGAGTTATAGTCGTTTGAAGTCGGTTAAACCTTTCTAATACCCTACTATTTTAAAGTTGTTGAAACCAAATGTACGTTTTACTCATTTTCCTAGATGATTTTACTTTTGAATCCTTATAAAACATTAACACAAGTCATGGGTGATAAAACTTCTCAAAACTCATGTGCATATAGAGCATATCATTGTGACCCTAAGGCGTCTTATTGATTTAGGTCGTGGTTAGGTCATATCATCGCATTTAAGCTTGCTTATTTTACTTTCGTTATCACCACTTGTTGAGGTGAGTTTCATAGCACCACTTTTACTTGTTTAATACTCGTTTTGAACTACTTTGGGGTGAGAATTCATTGCTCATTTTACTTATGGACACAAGTACTTAAACATTTATGTATTGCCTAAGTTACTATTATTGCCGTTAAGTCCCCACTATCATGAACCGTTAATTACGTAGTATGCACGAATGTTGTGAATAGATCTATTGGGGTTGACACCCTCAACTAGGTGTTTGGCAAGGCACCTACCGGGGCAAATATACAAACATAATACGTTAAGGCTTCGATTTCATGAGCTTAGTGCAATAGTAATGCTTTTCTGGATATTGTATTTATTACAATAGTTACTTGAAATCTTGTGGTCCATGTTTCTAATTACTTAAACCTATGATCTCACAAACTTTATGTTGAAAATTTTATCATGTATTTCTCAGGTCCTTAAATTACATTCTCATGGATAGCACTTTGAAATCATGCTAGAGTCACATTTTACAGTCTCATCATGTCGAAGATTTTGGTGCATTACTAATAGCGTTTGATTATGTATAAAAAGGTTTTTCATTTTGTTGTGAACTCTAAATTTTTCCCTTTTGTATAAACTTTTATGTCGTAATCAAACATGTATTTTCAAACAACTTATATAGAGGTCGTTCTTTATAACTTGTGACTTTGTGCTATGATAGTCATGCCCTGATATTTTCCGCTGCGATCATTGGGGTGTGACAGAAAACATCACCGACCATTTTTGGAAATGTGATTTTTTTAACTAAAATGTGAATGCACCTTGTAAAAATGATAATTTTGGAATTAACTCAGATCTAAGACTAACCGGAGTTGGAGGTGACCCCTCACCACAAAGCCCCACTTCACTCGCCACCCCCATTCCTTTGGTCCATCTTCACGCATGAGGTGCGCAGAAACTAAGCAATTATGGTGATCAGGTCACCTCTTGGTATTTGTGCCAAATGTAGTGTTTTTATTAGTTTTAATTTTGTTTGTGAGTATGTGAGGTATTTTGTGGGGCATGTTTGTAAAAAGTAGGTATTTTAATGAAATGTGAGGGTAGTGGTGACCACCACGAGTGAAAAGTGAAAGGGAGTGAAATAAGGGAGAAAGTTGAGGTGGCGCTGATGTGAAAGATGAGGGAGTGTGACCACTCCCTCAAGTCTAAAACATGTATTCATAAATAGTAGATAGACATCTTTTGAAGTGTCAGCAAATCATTTATATAATAAGAGATAATTTTATTTTTATTTTTTTATTTTTTTGAAATTGGACATTCTTCGAGAAACTTAGAAGGGGGGTTGAATAGTTTTTACCGATTTAAATTTAGTTTATAAAACTTTTAGATTGATAGTATGTGAAACCTTTGAATGTTGAGAAATATATAATGCAAGTAAGTATAAAAAGAAATAAATACGAGAATTGTAAAGAGAGTAAAGGGATAGAAGCGTGACACTATGGTTTATAGTGGTTCGGCTACAAGGACACCTTCCTTGCCCTACTCCACTCCCCGAGTATCCAACTCGAGAGTTCTTAAGCACTCTGTCAACAAGCTCCTTCAACCGGTGGAGAAACCTCACAACGTCACTTAAACTTTTTCTGGTACTAATCTAAATATCGGGTCCTTTACATGGAAAAACCAATCCAACACAACAACACAACTATGACAACTAATTTACGAATACAAGAAGATGTATCAACAATAAGAGACACTCAATGGTCTTGAGGTTATGAAAAAGCCGAGCAAACTCTTCACTTGAAGAATGGATGACTCGTACGCAAGTAGTGTGATATCGTCTTGTAAGAAGAACCTGAGAAACACAAGAGAAATAAAGCTACAAGAATGATCTTTAGATCTGAGGTTAGAGAAGCATAGAATATAGAGAGAATATATATCTAAGAGGAGTGAGAAATAAGGAATAAATGGCTCAATATTTATAGACAATTTTGTCTACTATTCACCCAGATCCCTTCCCAGAGGGATCCTGCTAGTGTAATCAAAGGGATCCGGCTATCTGGTAGTACCAATCCGGATTTTAGGTTACAATTCTGGGTTTTGGATTATGGGTCATGTGATGTCATGCATGATGTAAAAGATATATTGGGTCATGGGTTATGGACTTTGGGTCATGGGTTATGGACTTAGGGTCATGGGTCATGAATTTTACCCATTATAATGTCATGCATGATGCAATGAGCATGGGCCATGGGTTTTGTGTCATAGATCATGGGTCATGGATTACCCAACAGTTTTACATACATTTCTTTTATTACAAACAAATACATATTTAACAAATGTAAGTAAATAGTAAAAGTAACTGTAGTAATATGTAATCTTTAGATTTTGACCGGATCTAAACACACACATTGTGTTGGACATACTTTGAGTATATACTTGATAGCACGCGGAATTTACTACCAAGTACTTAGAAGAATATGAGTTTGTGTTTGGTGATTGATTAACTAAAACAATAAGAACACACGATATCAACCAAACTATCACTTCAATATATCGAACGATTACAATTATGAACGTGAAG
The DNA here is from genome assembly GCA_021014915.2 of Artemisia tridentata subsp. tridentata. Classification (NCBI taxonomy): domain Eukaryota; kingdom Viridiplantae; phylum Streptophyta; class Magnoliopsida; order Asterales; family Asteraceae; genus Artemisia; species Artemisia tridentata. Next base: position 313,365,986 of record CP139504.1, read on the forward strand.
GATATTAGCTATTCGATATGAATGATATATGTATGTATGTATGTATGTATGTCTCTTAAAACCCTAATCTAAGGATCTCCTTTTATAATGTAAAGAGTCCTTTACACGTTAAACATCTAACCATATCATTCTATACTAATAAGATATTTACCATATCTTTTCTATAATTATCTTCAACGCTTTCACCTTGATCTCATAAGCAGTCGTAACTGTTCTTCCTTCAGCAGTCTTAACTGTTCTTTCATCAGCAGTATTAACTGTTCTTGTATCAACAGTCTTAACTGTTCTTGTATACTTCAACCGTACAAACTGCTTAAGTTTAATTCCCAACAATCCTCCCCTAAACTTATGATTTTAATGTAAATCAATAAGTTTCTTGGATTAAACTTCTAATTACGTTGATGGGGTGGATTCTTTCAAACACTTGTCTTTAGTCACGAAACACTTTGGGAATTATCTTCACTTATCATACTCTTTTGGTCAACTCCTCAAAAATTACCAAAATTAATTTAATTCCATCAAGGAATTAATTCCTTATACCAACCCAAGAGTTAATTCTTCATATCAACCACGCATTGAATGCCATTAAACCTTCATTAACTCTATAAAACTCACATATCCACACAAAAAATCTTCAACACAAATCTTTAATTCTTTAATCACAATGTCTTCTCCACCAAACTTCATAGAAATCTCATCTGATTCTTCTTCCGACTCTGAAGATTCAGGTTGGAACAACTACTTTCCTCCAAACTATTCTTCAACTTCAAGAGTTAATCTTTCAAAGAAAAAGACTAAAATATCCTCATCTGAAGAAACTTCCTCCGATGAACTTCCTCCTTATGTGGATGATTCATCCTCCTCTTCATCTGACTCGTCTGACTCTTCTGACTCTTCTGACGATGATGAACTTCAAAAACTATCAGACTTACTAACCAAAGAATTTGAGAAAGCAGCATCATCAGTGAAGATCCCTGTTCCAAAGAAGAAGATCTCTGTTCCAAAGAAGAAGCCTGAGAAGAAGCAATTTCCATCTCCAAGATCAGTAATACTGGCACTTCCCTGCAAAAAGGTGTCTGACCTCATGGGTAGTAGAGGAGCCCGCAGCAAAACTATGCCGGATATCACTGGAAAAGGAAAAGGAAAGCTTGAGTAGTTTGTGTTGTGTAGGTTGTGTTGTTGGTTTGTGTAGGTTGTGTGTTTTGTTGGTAGGTTTTGTTGGTTTGTTGGTTTTTCCTGTGTGAAGCTTTTAATTCATCTTTATAATGAAAAAACTTTAAGCACTTCTTTATAATTCATCTCTGACTTCTTAATTCCTCCCCTGAATTTCATAATCATCAATCATCTTTAACAGCAACTAGAACAAACTTTAATCCTCCCCTGTTTGGAAGAATTCTCACCATCAGATGAACTAGAACATAGTATCAAAGCTCAGCATCAAATAAGACCATTTGTACAAGTTACCATCAATTCAGTTGTTTTAGTTTCAAACTGCTCTCAACACTTCCAGATGTAATACCTTCTGAGAGAGGTGTATCACAGAGCATAAACTTAGTAGGAACTAAGTGTTGAACAATCAGTACAAACTGGTGAAGCCAGCAGTTCAGACTGTTAACTCCAGCAGTACTAACTGTTAGCAAAAAGTTTTCTGAGATAAAATCAAAAATTGTTTTAATTTTAATGTGGATTCGAAAACATTTTTGTCCACTTATAGTTTTTAGCAAACTATCAGCTATGAACGGATTTGACTTGTCTTTACCAATAGCCGTTTGATATGGACTAGCCAACTCTTCACACTTAGATTTGGTGAGTTGATAACCAACCAGTTTTTGGTAAACTGTCAACCATAAAAGTGTTTGAGTAGTCTTTACCAGAAACTGTTTGATCTGGACTAGTTGATTCTTATGTTGATTAGACATGGTGAATCAATTACCATTTGTTGTGTGACAAGCATTCACACTTGACAATCCAAACCATCATACTTTTTAAATCACAATCCAAAGCAAAAAGCTTTTCTTAACCTGAAATGTTAGTCCAAAACCAAAGAAAACACAATACACAATATTCTCGTTTAACAGTTAATTCATTTGACTAACAAATTCACAAGCAGTACTAAAAATATTCAAGCAGTCTCAACTATACAAATAGCACAATTAACAGTACAGAATCTAAAAACATTTAGACATTTAATCTTTTGAAGGATTAAGCATTCCAATACCTGTTACCAAGTACTAAAATCTGCTTACATCAAAACCTTTTGTTAAGAGATCAGCAAAGTTGTTATCAGTGTGTATTTTAACAACTTGTATTAACTTCTTTTTAGCACAGTCTCTTATAAAATGATGTCTAATTTCAATATGTTTAGTTTTTGAATGTTGAACTGGATTCTTAATGATACACATTGTACTGTTATTGTCTATATGTATAATTGTGTTTAAGAAATTGTACCCATAGTCAAGCATCTGGCTTTGAATCCATAGAACTTGAGCACAACAACTTGCAGCAGCCACATATTCTGTTTCAGTAGTAGATATGGCCACCATAGTCTACTTCTTACACTGCCAAGAGATTAATCTTCGTCCTAAGAATTGACAACCACTTGTTGTAGACTTTCTATCCATGCTAGCACCAGCATAATCAGAATCAGAGAATGCAACAAGATCAAATGCAGACTCTTTAGGATACCATAGCCCCAAGTTAGGCTGGACTTTAAGGTATCTGAAGATCCTTTTTGCTACTGTGAGATGAGACACCTTAGGAGTCACTTGGAATCTTGCACAGGCACATACAGCAAACATGATATCTGGCCTAGATGAGGTAAGATACATCAGAGACCCAATCATAGATCTATACATGTGCACATCCACATCTTCACCACTGTGATCCGTTAATAACAAATGTGTCTCTTTGTCAATTGGTGTGCTAGCAACCTTGGCATTTGTGAATTGAAATTTCCTTAAAATTTCACCAACATATTTATCCTGAGATCGAGATAAATATACCATCTGACTTTTGCTGTACTTGAAGACCGAGAAAGAAAGTAAGCTCTCCCATAGAACTCATCTAAAATTGGTCTTTCATCAGCTTTTCAAACTCCTTACACATCTGTTTCTTTGTAGAACCAAAAATGATGTCATCTACATAAACTTGAACCAGTAGAATATCACCTTTGTCCTTTTTAATAAAAATAGTTTGATCAATTTTCCCTCTATGAAACCCATTCTTCAGAAGATATTTAGCAAGAGTTTCATACCAAGCTCTTGGAGCCTGATGCAATCCATATAGAGCTTTTACCACCTTATAAACCTTGTCAGGATGCTATGGGTCTATAAAACCTGGAGGTTGTGAAACATAAACCTCTTCATCAATAGTGCCATACAGAAATACACTTTTCACATCCATTTGATAGACCATAAATCCCATAAATGAAGCATAAGCAAGAAATAATCTGATTGCTTCAATCCTGGCAACTGGAGCAAAAACTTCCTCATAATCTATACCCTCCTCCTGAGTATAGCCTTGAGCAACCAATCTTGCTTTGTTCTTTATCACAATACCCCTCTCATCCTTCTTATTCCTGAATACCCACTTTGTACCAATCACTCTCATTCCCTTTGGTAGATCAACCAGAACCCAAACATTTTGAATCTTGAATTGAAGTAGCTCTTCTTGCATAGCTTCAACCCAACTTGATGAATCTAAAGCCTTTAACACATTCTTGGGTTCAACCTGAGATAGAAAACATACAAACATACACTCATTCTCATCTTCATGATATTTCTCTTCATAAACCACACTGATAAAATCATGATGATCTGGGTCTTGAATTTGCCTTCTGGTCTTGACTCCAGATTGTACATCTCCTATGATATTGGTAAGTGGATGATTCCTATGCACAATAGTATGGGGAGTAGAAGGAACTGCATAGCTAGTAGGCATGTTTTGCAGACCATCTCCAAAGAAATCAAACTCATCAGCTTGAGAAGCAGTATCAACTGGTGAATCAAGATGAGGTTGACTTGGTCCAGCAGTCTCAATATTTTGCTCAGCAGTTGGAACTTGAGGTTGAGCAGTACTAACTCCATTGGAACTGCTCGTTGGAATTTCAGCTTCTTTACCATTCTGACCACTTGTTTCAGCAGCATCTTTCTCTTTGTCTACACCACTTGATGAAGGAATATCATCTTTCTTTGTAGAAGACTCATTCACAGAACTTTCTTCCATGACAGGTATGAAAATGAAATCATCATCTTCCTCTTCTGAACTTGCATCATTGTTAGTATTTGTACCTGTAACAGGCACATAATTCATGGAATCTGAAAGTCTATCAATATCAAAGATCCAATCCGGACCTACACCTGCAACATTTGGTTTATTCTCCAAAAATTCTATATGCAGATTTTCTTCTACTTGCTTGGTGCTTGTATTGTACACCCTAAAAGCCTTACTGTGCAGAGAATAACCAACAAAGAAACCTTCCTTAGATTTCCCATCAAACTTTCCTAGTTGGTCTTTGGTATTAAGGATAGTAACATGACAACCAAAAGGTCTCATGAAGCTTAAAGCAGGGGTTCTACCTCTAAGAAGCTCATAAGCAGTCTTATTGTGAGGTTGCACAACTAAAACCCTATTCAACACATAACAAGCAGTGCTAACTGCTTCAGCCCAAAACCAAGCTGGTAGCTTAGAGTCAGCTAACATTGTCCTAGCAGCCTCTGTAAGAGTCCTATTCTTCCTTTCAGCTACACCATTTTGCTGTGGGGTTCTAGCTACACTAAACTCCCTCTTAATACCTTTTTCTCTGCAAAAGTCATCCATCACTCTATTCTTAAATTCAGTCCCATTGTCACATCTGATTATTTTAACCTTCTTATCAACTAGGTTTTCTACTTCAACAATAAGAGTCTTAAGTATTTCACTTGTCTCATCCTTAGTTTTCATAAAGAATACCAAAGAAAACCTACTATAATCATCAGTGACAACAAGGCAGTATCTCTTAAAATTCAAGCTATTCACAGAGGTAGGACCAAACAAGTCCATATGCAACATATATAAAGCTTGAGTAATAGAGTTCTGGGTCTTTGGCTTACATGAGGCTCCGTGTTGCTTACCCTTAAGGCAAGAAACACAAGTTTGGTCATTGAGAAAAGTTTTGTTTGGTAAACCTCTTACCAATCCATGTTTAGCAATATTGTTAATGGTTTTAAAATTAACATGACCAAGCCTCCTGTGCCATAACATTGATTCTTCTAATGTGGTTTTTGCAATAAGACAAGTAATTCCAACCTTAGGAACTAGTTTATTCATCTCAACACTGTATGTATTATCCTTTCTGGGGATTTTAAGCAATACTTGACTTTCATCAGGTAGCTTGAAATCAGGGGAAAGTATAAGACAATCAGTATCAGTAAATAAAACTTTGTTCTGTTTATCACAAATTTGTGATACACTGAAAAGATTGTACTTAAGTTCTGGTACATAATACACATTCTCAAAATCAAGGTTACCAGTTTTAATTACCCCTTTACCAGTAATTCTTCCTCCAACACCACCACCAAAGACAACTGGTCCTCCATCCAGAGCAATAAAGTCTGAAAGATATGACTTGTTTCCTGTCATGTGCCTTGAACATCCACTGTCTGAAAATCCTCTATCTTCTTTGCCATTTGAGGGATGTTCCTGCACACAAAATAAAGGTGTTAGTTTCTTTTGGGGATCCAAACCATCACTGGTTTGGATCTTCCTTGTGCATCAAGATGAGAAAACTTGTTTGAGGTCTTTGATGCACCATTGGGTTTGTCAAAATGTTTATCCCAATGTGCTGAGGCCTTGACAGCATTGCCCCATTTTCCCTTAGCATTTAAGTACCTAGCAGTTGGATTTGCTGGTCTATCAGTTGGAACTGCTGACCTAGCAGTTGGAACTGCTTGATTAATCTTAGGCACCCACTTCTGATTAGCCATTGCTGTTTTCTGATAAAAATGTCTTTTAACTGTTTGTGCATGATTTGAAAATTGTTTTGCACTTGAAACAGTTTGCTTGTTATTAAACCACTTATTTTGACTAGCAGTTGAAACTGTTTTGATGCCAGTCTTTAACATAACAGCCTTAGGTGACATCTTATGATTTGCATTAGGGTTTGTCAATCTGGTTGGACCATTTTGAGTTACCCTAGCATTGTTATTCCTGTTCACCCTTGCATTCCCAATAACCCTCTTTTTCCATGGGTTAGAATCACAATAAGCAGCCATATGCTCAAAACTTCCACAAACAAAACATACTTTTCTAATCATAGCAAACCTTTCATCCATTTTCTTAGATTTTAAATGATTCCAATTCCTATGACTACTCTCAGAACTTGATGATCTGTTCTTATCCCTATACATCTCAGCGTATCTAACATTTTTCCTAACTGGTTTTATGTTTTCAGTCTTAACCACTTTAGGAGCATGTTTAACTTCTACCTTAACAACATTAGGTTTTTCCTTAACCTCTACTTTCTCATCATCAGATGTCCATTCCTCAATAGTTGGAGCATCTGAGTTCCTATCAGAGGACATCTTTTCCTCAGAAAGAGATTTATCACTAGCACTCACAAAAGAATCTTCTGCCTTAACAAATTTAACAGGATTCTCACTAATCTTAACACCATATCCAGGAAATTCCATATCCTTAAACTCTTCTAAACCTGTATGAGCTAAATTAATTCCTAGTGGAGCAAACATTCCTCTAAAGGGGGGTGCAACTGACTTATAACCTAAACCAGATTTAGCTTTGTTAAGTATTTGACTCTATACAATCTTCTTAACTCCATCTGAAGTATATTCAAGAGTGTCTACACTTAACTGAATGTTATCTTTCTCCTTTTTAAGCTTCTCTAGTTCATATACAAGTCCACTCATTTTATTTTCTTTTATTTCCAATTCCCTCTTTAAAAGACCTATCTCATCAGTAAAGTTTGACTCATTATGTTTATAAAACACAATTTGTTCTTCCAAAACAGCTAATCCTCTTTTATGATTTGACAGACTAAAACTTATTTGATTATATTCAACTCGAAGATCATCATACTGTTTCTTAATATTTTCATAATCTTTTAAAGCATGACAAGAGATTGAACATTTTTCAGGTTTATATACCTTAGTGTCTGAGAAAGCCATCAAACCCAAGTTAGCTGGTTCCTCTTCTTCCTCCATGAAGCTCCAATCAAATCCAGCTCCATCTACAGCTACCATAGCCTTGGAAGAGCGGCTCTTCAACATTAACTGTCCTCCTTGACCCTTGCTGATTCTGAAACCCTTGACCCTGGTTACTTTGTTGTCTTGGACCTCTGCATTCCCTGGCAAAGTGCCCCAACTTGTGACAATTAAAGTATTCCACCTTAGACTTATCATACCCAGCAACATCTCTTCCATTGAAGGTAATCTTATTCCCAGTCCTTTGGTAATACTTCTTAGCCCTGATGCTTATCAAAGCCAACTGCCACTTCAAATCCATAGCTTCCAAATCATCTTCAGCAATTTGAAGAAGGTCTTCATTAAAGATCTTTGACCCACCAGACTGTTCTGACACAAATGCATATATGGTCTCTTCAGTCAATCCAGCAGTGCTAGTTTTTATACTAGCAGTGCTAACTGTTGGTATAGCAGTACCAACTGCTTCTTCATCTTCATGATTAGAACTGTTTGAAGAAGATACAAAAGCCATATTCCCTGAACTGGAACTGGTGCTACCACTTTTCTTGACCTTTTGCTCAACAATCTTGAGATTATTGTAAAGCTCATTCATTGTCATATTCTCCAGCTCTGGTTTATTGCTCCAAACCACGACATAAGTGTTCCATTCAGCAGGTAAACTGTTTAGAAACTTCATGTTGATGTCTTCTTGAGGTATCACAATCTTCAACACAGTAAGTTGACTGATGATCTTCTGAAGCCTATTAAAGATTTGATCCAAAGTTTCATTGCTTGATGCTGTGAAGTTCTCATAACTTTGCTTGAGTAGGGTTTTCTGTGCCTTCTTGTTAGCCTCATTGCCACCAAATCTTTCCACCACTGCTTCAAAAAGAGTTTTAGCCGACTCATAATGGCTAAAGTTCAGCACTTGATCATTAGGAATTACCATTAGTAACAAATTCCTAGCCTTCTGATCATTCTTCTTCTTGATTCTCTCCTCGTTTGTAACTGGCTCAGTGTTAAGCTTTGTGACCTTGGAACCATCAGCACGTGTTTCTTCAACAGAAACTGGTTTGAAGGAATCACCATTGATAATAATATCCCATAATGCATAGTCCTGCACCATGAAGTATTGCTCTATTCTGAGCCGCCATAAATCGTATTCATTCTGTTTCAGCATGGGGAGTTTAGCAAGGATTGAGGTTTGAGGTGTCTCCATGTCCATCTTCTTGGATTGCTAGTGAGTAAATACTTCTGGTTCTTCTAAACTCAACGTATCAAAAACCTTGGCTCTGATATCACTTGACCGGATCTAAACACACACGTTGTGTTGGAGATACTTTGAGTATATACTTGATAGCACGCGGAATTTACTACCAAGTACTTAGAAGAATATGAGTTTGTGTTTGGTGATTGATTAACTAAAACAATAAGAACACACGATATCAACCAAACTATCACTTCAATATATCGAACGATTACAATTATGAACGTGAAGGATATTAGCTATTCGATATGAATGATATATGTATGTATGTATGTATGTATGTATGTATGTATGTATGTATGTATGTATGTCTCTTAAAACCCTAATCTAAGGATCTCCTTTTATAATGTAAAGTGTCCTTTACACGTTAAACATCTAACCATATCATTCTATACTAATAAGATATTTACCATATCTTTTCTATAATTATCTTCAACGGTTTCACCTTGATCTCATAAGCAGTCGTAACTGTTCTTCCTTCAGCAGTCTTAACTGTTCTTTCATCAGCAGTCTTAACTGTTCTTGTATCAACAGTCTTAACTGTTCTTGTATACTTCAACCGTACAAACTGCTTAAGTTTAATTTCCAACAGATTTATAATTTGAGATAATTTTATGGTTGTTATCGACAAAACTTAAAGAGATCGAGAAATATTAATAAACGTTTTTACGGTTTATTTGTATTAACAATTCTAAATTTGCAATTTAGGTTTTTTATTTGCCAATTGACTTAAAAATTTGGTATTTTTGATTTTTCAGCCGTGGTATTTTGGATTATTAATAAAATCCCCCAAACATTGGTGTGTTAAAATTTGAAAAAAGAAAAAGAAAAAAAACCCCTTAAGAAAGTGAGAATTATTTATAAAACTATCGTGTTAAAAAACTTAAAAAAGTGAGTGTTATCTTTTTTTGATGCCCAGTTGTAGGGGCGAGCATGGTTCGATTTTAAGCTAAAATCGAAACCAAACTGGAAATTTCCGGGTTTGGTTTTATCTAGGTTCGGTTCTTGGATCCTTTTCGGTTTGGTTTTTTGGTTTTTCGATTTCTGTTTGGTTTAATCGAGGTTTGGTCTATCCAAAATTGAATTTTTAATACATCACAAATTAACACTTTCAAGTTATAACAATAAAGAAACACGCTATAATGACATTAAGAAACTAATGACTATAAAAAAATACTATAATATAATTGTTTATGTTTCACGAATTGACACAATAATAACAAAAAAAACTAATTACCACCAAAATCATATGAGAAATTATTTATGCGTCCTAAATGATACCTTCGGAAAGCAATATCTATATAATAGTGTTTTAATATTGTATGTATTTTTGGCCACAACAACCTCTTGAAAAAGGATGACTTTATCCGGTTTGGGTCTGTGTGATGATGGGTCCAAACCTGTGGATTAGTCGGCCCAAATGTGGGAAACTATGGTTACCTAAAACAAAGACGAAAAAGGATTATATATACATTGTCGGTACGGTCTTTACGGTTTAGTTTTATGCTAAAACCAAACCAAACCGTAATCTTCGGTTTCTCCAAGATACAAAAACTGAACCATCGGTTTTCAATCGGTTTTGGTTTTTTGGGTTTTGTTTCTCATTTTTTTTGGATTTAGGTTCATTTTTTTGCACACCCCTACCCGATTGTTTAAATGTATTAGAAAAAATAAAACAATATATTTTCCTAAAAAAAAGTAAATTGTGATAATTACTTATAATACCTCTTGCCTTTGTAATATCTTTTTCCATTTGAATATGACATAAACCCTACTTATAAATACCCTTCATTCGGCATTGCATCTTTATAAACTTGCAAAGTATCCTATTTTTCAAAAGTAATATTCTTTTCGTTATGTTTTTTTGTTTTTTTTTTTCTTATATTTTGGAATTTTACAAATCTTATTTGTACATTTATGCTAACCCTATTGTAAACAAATTTTGTGTGTTTTTTCTTCCACGTGCCAAAGGATGGCTACAACCTCACTTAATGAAATCGATGGTTCATTTGGTAAATGCAACATCAAAGTTAAAATTGTCTATTTATGGAACCAATATTTTGGTGCTAGCTAGCTGTTTACGTATGCTACGTATTGGGGTACAATTTAGGTGAGGATAATCGTATGTTCGGTTTCCTACGTTCGGTAAGGACCCCAAGTTATGATCGATGATAAAGAGTTTGTGTAACACTCACATACAGTTATGAAGTGTGTATTATAGTGTATGAAGATTGATTACTTTCACGGTGAATGAGGCTTGGTCCATTTCGTGGAAATGGACTTCTATTTATAGAGATGCATTTAGGGTTTTGTGCCACCCATGAATGCAATATAATGGTTAGGATGGTCTATGTATCGGACATCCAGGGAAAGAGAAAGTAATGACACATGGCATAACATTCTTGGCTCATTTCGGTGCGTCGGATGTACCATGAACGTATTAGCGAGATGTTTGCAGCATTACCTCTTAGCCAATGAGGTAGTGACATGTATTGTTCATTGTAACGGCCCTTTGGGATAAGATCCCAGTTTGGCCTTTGCATAGATGTGTTATCCAGGCTTGGTTTATTTGTCATCAGGCCTGAGAACTTGCTTCCCAGTGAAAGTGTGACGGTTTTTATCCGTTGTGGGCCTGTTTTAGGTATATGGGCTCTATCCATTTGGGCTAGATTTCCCATACGCTATCAAGTTCCCCAATCCATTAGTATATTGATCTTTGTGAGATATGGTGATGGACTTGTGTTTCAGGTTGGGTTGTTTTTAAAGTCTGGATAAGACGTTTACCAGGCTTTGGCGTACATTTAATGTATATGTAGCCTGGAAATGTGAATACACATGTGAATAATTGCATGGGTTAAATTTTTGGAGAATATTTCGCCCCTAGGTTTGCTAGGCATTTATTGCGCATGTAGCTTTTTAATGCGTGTACCCATACACATAATTGCAATGGTTAAGTATTTGGAGAGTTTTCTGTCTCAAGGCCTGCTACTTATTTAATGTTCGTTCAGCCTGGGCTAGAGACATTCGCTTTTGAGCTGTCAATAGTCTCTCTTCTTGTCCTTTCAAAATCTTCATCATTTAAGACTTGAAATTTTTCCTTGATTTGTGTTACCAACTGACACTTGCTCAATTGGGCTTGCTGACGTTTTGTATGAACGCGCTTTTTCTTGGTTAGTTTTTTGGATTCCACAACCAACTGGGCTTGCTCAATTGGCCACCAAGGTTTCCTTAAGGTGCCTTGGGGAAAGGATGTTTGGCTAGAGGAGGTCTCAAGTTCGAGTCTCACCCGGGACTTTTACCCATTTGGGCGATAAAAGGAGTAGCAGGCAGGTCTCATGGTCAGCATACTGCCTAATTGGATGTCACTACTGGACCTGAACCATTAACAGCTAACAAGCCATTCAAAAAAAAAAATTGGATTCCACAAGTATTGGACACGTGTCCTTTGGGTCCCCACTTATTTTTCCTATAGAAGTGGACACCCTTAGCCATTTGTGACTCATCCTAAGCTTTCATACTTCAAAGAATTTCTTTCCACATTCTCAAGTGTCTTTCTTATCTCTTCAAAGTTTTTACCTTCCATTCTCCGGTTTCAGTTAAGAGGTGGGTGTAGGTAACAAAGAGTTTCGTAATCTTCTGTTTGTAAGAGTTTTCAGAACTTTTATTTTGTCAAATTCTATAGACTTTATAGATCTTGGTGGTCTTTGGGAAAATGACCAAAGACCACTAGCATTTTTCATTTGCAGCTACTTCTTATGGGTTTACTGGTTGGTCCCAAAAGTTAGATGATGAGGTGTAACTTTATACGTTTTTAAGGGGTCATTTAGCCTCTAAATCCGTACATAATTGATCAATTACTATCCTAAATATTTTCTATTTGAGTTTTAGGTACTTCGGAAGCAAATGCTGGAAATTGGAACGTTTATGGCTCAATTGGACAAGAAAACACAACAAAGTCAAGAAAACGTCACAAAAAGGAGCTGTGATGGCGTCTGGATTCCTAAGTGACACCGTCACTTGAAGAACAACAAAGATGATCCAGTTATAAAATTTCCAAGTGACGCTTCAGACGACGGAGACGACCTACCACTAACGACGTTAAAACCAAAATTATGAAGGCTGACGGCATCACAAATTGCAAGTGAGACGTCGTCACAAGCTGAATATGAATATCACAACTTGCGCGCGAAGTACCTCGTAGAAAACTAGAAGGGGGTTGAATAGTTTTTTCCGATTTAAATTTAGTTTATAAAGCTTTAGATCGATAGTATGTGAAACCTTTGGATGTTGAGATATGGATAATGCAAGTTGCTTGAAAAGAAATAAATATGACGAAAGTAAATAGATAAAGAGATAGAAGAGTGACACAATGGTTATAGTGGTTCGGCTACAAGGACACCTTCCTTGCCCTGCTCCACTCCCCGAGTACCCAACTCGAGAGTTCGTAAACACTATGTCAACAAGCTCCTTCAAACGGTGGAGAAACCTCACAACGTATCTTACACTTTTTCTGGTACAAAGCTAAATACCGAGTCCTTAACACGGCAGACCAAACCAACACAGCAACACAACTAACACAACAACTTTGAGAATACAAGAAGAAGTATCAACAACAAGAAACAACTCAGTAGTCTTGAGGTGATGAGGATTCCGAGCAACTTGAGGAGAAGAATAGCTCGTATGCTAGAAAGCGTGATCCCGTCTTGTAAGAAGAACCTTGAGAACACAAGAGAAAGAAAGCTACAAGAATGATCTTTAGATATAAGGTTAGAGAACTTAGAATATAGAGAGAAGATATATCTAAGTGGGGTAAGAAACAAGAGAGAAATGACTCACTATTTATAGGAAATTTTAAGCACTGTTCACCCAGATCCGGCGGATCCCATCCTAAAGGGATCCGGCAAGACCAAACCCAGGGATCCGGCTATCTAGTAGTACCAGTCTGGACTTTGGGTTGTAATTTCGGGTTTTGGGTTATGGGTCAAGGTCCATGGGTCATGTGATGTCATGAATGATGTCAAACACATCTTGGGTCATGGGTTATGGACTTTGGGTCATGGGTTTTACCCATTATGAAGTCATGCATGATGTCATGCAATAGGTCATGGGTTATGGATCAAGCTCCATGGGTTATGGGTTATGCGTTATGGATTACCCAACTCTTTTTCATGCATTTCCTTTAATACAAGTAAGTATATTTGTATGTAAATGGTAAATGGTAAATGTAAAATATGTAATGTTTAGATTTATACTTTTATATGATCTTATGTTTGTTATCGACAAAACTTAAAGAGATCGATAAATATTAATAATCGTTTTTACGGTTTATTTGTATTAACATACCTGATACTGTTTTGGCCATATCTTTTGCGTACGAACTCGGATTTCGGTGATTCAAAAGGCCACGCGATCGGGACGAAAAGATCTACAACTTAGTGAAAAGAGGTTGTAATGTTGTCACTCTATAGAGATAACTCCGTCACCTCGAGCCGACAGAAAATCATCCTATAAATATAACCTCAACACTTCACTTTTTGTAAGCCCTAAACCTTAAGTCCGATTCGAGGGTTTAGGTAGGTGTTTGTTGGGTCTGAAATGCTGCTGATTGGAGAATTACAACTCTGCCGGATAGTTATGTAACTCTGCTGATTAGCATAAGAACTCTGCTGTTTTGATAACTCTGCTGTTTTGGTATAATAGGCATAGTGTAACTCTGCTGCTAGCTCACGAGGACTCTGCTGCTAGAAGGATTACTCTATTGCTTATTAATTATGTAAAGTATGTTAAGATAAGAATAGAAAAGATACGTATGAATATTTTACTTGTATAGGAAGTCTTGTAAACCGACTAGGACTCCTTATGCTATAAAAGGAGGTTCTAGGGTTAGAGTTAGAAGTCGATTGATTAATCATCTTAGCATACATATTATTGTTTTCACTTCAAGGTTTCTTGTAACCCTATTGCTATTCAGAGCAATCGTTATTAATATAATTGAAGTGTTGTTGGATAATCCGTTTGTGTTTTCTTCTTAAGATCAAATATTAGTTTCCGCATAATATTTGATATACAACCTAAGATCAGTTTCTATACCGATTACTTTAGATTTATCTAAGGTAGTTAATAAGATCGTGAAGCTCAACTGGGATCAACAAGTGGTATCAGAGCTTGTGATCTAGAAACTGGTACCAAGAAGAATTATTCAAAACAAAGATCTGTTTAATCATCAAAGCAAGCAATGGATTCCGATTCGACTCACATGGTTACTGCTTCAAGAGTTCCCATGCTCAAGACTGGAGAGTATGAGATCTGGAAGATGAGGATGCAACAATACATGCGAATGGTTGATTACTCTCTCTGGGAAGTTGTTCTTGATGGTGATAAGGTGCAAACCAAGACTGCTACTGGATCAGTCTTGACTCTCAAGACTAGTGAGGAGAAAGCTCAGAGAAGATTGGAGGTTAAGGCTCACAGTATTCTCATGATGGGAATACCTAATGATTATCAATTGAGTTTTAATCATATTGAGTCTGCTAAGGAGTTGTGGGAAGCTATTGAACTTCGATTTGGTGGGAATGAAGCTACCAAGAAATCTAGAAAGAATCTCCTTAAGCACCAGTTTGAGACTTTTTCTGCTATGAGTTCTGAGAACATTGAGGGAACTTATGATCGACTTCATAAGTTAACCAGTCAGATGGCTCTGTTGAAGATTGAACCATCTCAAGAAGATGTCAATCTAAAGTTTTTGAGAAGTCTATCTTCTGAGTGGAACACTCATACAGTGGTTTGGAGGCACAAGGAAGATTTTGATACTATGACATTGGATGATCTATACAACAACTTAAAGGTGTATGAATCAGAAGTTAAAGGATTTTCAAGCTCATCCTCTACCACTAATAATCTTGCCTTTGTCTCCTCAAGCAACAAGACTTCTGGTAGTCATCAAGAGCACTCTGCTGCTGGTACTTTTGCTCCTGCTGTTGGTTCACATGTCTCTGCTGCTGACTCTGCTAACCCCAACACCATCAGTGATGCTGCTATTTGTGCTTATTTGGCTGAACTTACTACTAGTACTTCAGTCATGCCTCAAGATCTGGATGAACTTGATCCTGATGATGTTGAAGAAATGGATATGCATTGGCAGTATGCAATGCTAACTATGAGGGCAAGGAGGTTTCTTAAGAGAACTGGTAAAGAGATGAAGTTCAGAAGAAACAGGAATGTGGGATTTGACAAGTCAAAGGCTGAATGTTTCAATTGTCGAAAGAAGGGACACTTTGCAAGGGAATGCAAAGCACCCAAAAGAAACATTGCAGATACCAAGAAGATTACTGTTGAAGAGTCAAGTCCTGATGCTGCTGCTGCTGCTATGGTGTCATGTGATGGGTTTGGAGAGTTTGATTGGAGTGAGCATGCTGAAGATGGTCCTAACTATGCTTTGGCAGCTGAAGAGGAATCTCAAGTTCAACACTTTGCTCTTATGGCCTATTCTTCTTCTTCTTCTGGATCAGACTCTGAGGTATCCAATGAATCATCATGTTCTTTTAAATCATGTTCAGATAAAATTGATGAACTTAAGTCTAGCAATGGAAATCTTAAAAAGGAAAATGAAATACTTAAGTTAGACAATCTCAGTTATGAATATGGTTTAAAGAATTTAGAAGAGAAATTGGAATTCTATAAAAAGGCTGAAATTGAATATCTTGATCAAATCACTATTCTTAAAAATGAGCTTATTAAGAAAGAAGATGAGATTAAGGTACTTATGGGAAAAGTAGAGGAGGCTGAACAGGCTAGAGATTTAGCTAAGAATGAGACTGAAAAACATGTTGTTAGGATAGAAAAACAACAATTTGCTACTGACATTCTTAGTAAACCAATAGGAAGGCACTTTGCTGATTCAGGTAGTGGACTAGGGTACAATGCTGTTGCTCACCCTAAGAAACTTAGTGCTTATGCCCCTCCTACTAGGACATTGACTTTCATATCTGAGTCTGGGGATAAACCTGTAGGTGAAACTAGTAAATCTGTAGAAGAAACTAGTGAAACTAACAAAGAGTCACCTAAGGTTGAGTTAAAGAAGTATGAGCAACCACCCCTGATTGAAGATTGGGAGTCTGACAGTGATGATGGGATTGTAGAATCTGATTCAACCTCTAAGAACAAAAAGAAAGAAATTCCTGCTGTTATTGAATCACAAGTACCTAGAGCTAAAAAGGTTGAGTTTGTTAAGCCTAAGCTAGGTAAAGGTATCTCTAGGAAGATGGCTGAGTTTAACAATACACCTAGAGTATATCCTAAGAGAACTAATAACTTGCCTAGGGGAAACCAGAGAAATTGGAACAACCTAGTTTCACAAAAATTAGGGACTGATTTTCAACTATTTAAAAAGGCATGTTATAGTTGTGGTAGTTTTGAACATTTGCAAGATGAGTGTTATTACTATCAAAAACCAGTGTGGAACCAATATACAAGGGTGAACCATAGAAACTTTGGTAGAAAGACTCACCCACATCCCAAAAGAAACATGGTTCCTAGGGAAGTTCTGATGAGAGATGGTACTTCTAGAGTTATCTCTCCTATTGCCCCAAATGTGCCCATAAAGAAGAATATAGATAACTCTGCTGTTCAGTCAAACCCTGCTGTTCCAGCAAACTCTGCTGTTCAGGCAGACTCTGCTGTTTTGCCTAAAGTTGTGACTGATACTGTTGTGGGCAACCATTTTTATGCTGTTAAAGCCTCAGCTTGCTGGGTCTGGAAACCAAAAGTTAAAGTTTTAGATCATGTTCTCAGACACAGCAGTGCACCAATGCAGTTGAAGAAATTTGACTACTTTGATGCACAAGGTAGATCCAAGTCAGTAATGGCTTGGGTCCCCAAGAGAAACTAATTCTCTTACTTTTTGTGCAGGGCAATCTACAAAAGGAGCTAAAGGACAAATGTATTTTTGATAGTGGATGCTCTTCACATATGACTGGAGACCAAAGCAACTTGGAGAATTTTGAAGCTTTGGATGGTGGTTATGTGGCCTTTGGAAATGATCCTAAAGGAGGTAAAATAGTTGGTCAAGGCATCATCAGAACTGGAAAGTTGGATTTTGAGAAAGTGTATTTGGTGAATGGTCTCAAGTTTAATCTTTTTAGTGTCTCACAAATGTGTGACAGGAAGAATTTTGTTCTTTTTACCGACACTGAGTGTCTTGTTTTGTCTCCTGACTATAAGATACCTGATGATAAATTGGTTCTTCTTAAAGTCCCTAGACATGACAATATATACAGTGTGGATATAAAGAATATTATTCCTAAAAGAGATTTGACTTGTCTGTTTGCCAAAGCCACTGTTGATGAATCCAAACTATGGCACAGAAGGCTTGGGCATCTGAACTACAAGGCTATGAACAAATTGGTGAAAGGGAACTTGGTCAGAGGATTGCCTTCAAAGGTCTTTGAGAATCCTGAAGTTTGTGTTGCTTGCCAGATGGGAAAGCAACATAGAGCTTCCTGTAAGTCCAAATTGGTGAATTCTATAACTGAACCTTTGTTTATGTTACACATGGACTTATTTGGACCTACATATGTGAATAGTTTAAATAAAAAGATGTATGGTTTAGTGGTCACTGATGACTATAGTAGGTTCACTTGGGTATTCTTTTTAGCTTCTAAGGATGAGACTGCAGGCATTCTTAAGGCTTTTATTACCAGGATAGAAAACCTATTTAATCATAAGGTCAAAGTCATCAGATGTGATAATGGAACTGAATTTAAGAACAAGGTGATGAATCAGTTCTGTGAGGAAAAGGGTATAACTAGACAATTTAGTGTAGCTAGAACTCCTCAGCAAAATGGTGTGGCTGAGAGAAGGAATAGGACATTAATTGAAGCTGCCAGAACTATGTTGTCAGAGTCTAAGTTACCCACTATCTTTTGGGCTGAAGCAGTCAACACTGCTTGTTATGTGCAGAATAGGACTAAGATAGTTAAGCCTCATAACAAGACCCCCTATGAGTTATTGCATGGTAGAAAACCTATGATAGGTTTCTTAAGACCATTTGGGTGTCCTGTTACTATTTTGAACACCATTGACCACTTAGGAAAGTTTAGTGAGAAAGCAGACATAGGTTTCTTTGTTGGTTACTCTACTGAAAGTAAGGCTTTTAGAGTTTTTAATCAAAGGACTGGGCATGTAGTTGAAAATTTACATGTGACTATTAGAGAAACCACACCTAATGTTGATGGAAAAGGACCTGACTGGATGTTTGATATTGATTCTTTAACCGAAAGTATGAATTATCAACCAGTTGTTGCAGGTACTACTAACATGTCTGCAGGTACACCAACTAACCCTAATGCAGGTACACAAGCACAGAAGGATGGATCTGCAGAGGAGTTTGTGTTGATTGAAAAGTGGAAGTTTGATCAGTATTTCTCTCCAACAGCTAAAGAAAGAAAAAGTTCAGGTGGTGATGCTGTACATAAGGAAATACCAAAGGTTAATGCAGAAGGTGATGATGAATCTGCTCATGATGATAAGGAAAGAAGTGTAGAGTCACAAGTTGATGGAATTCAAGGGAATAAACCGAGCAGCAGTTCTCTTAACTCTGCTGCCAAGTCTAAACACTCTGCTGTTAATCCAAAGCACTCTGCTGTTAAGGCAAAACACTCTGCTGTTCAACTTGGTAACTCTGCTGCTGAACTCAAAGACTCTACTGATAAAGATGGTGATTCTTATGATGATTCTTCTGATGATATGCCCGAATTGGAAGAAGTGTATGTGGATACTGATGATGAAGTTGTTGATGTTTTTAGTGCTGAAGCTGATTTATCAAACTTGGAGACTGACATACCTGTTAGTCCCACACCAACAACAAGAATCCACAGGAATCATCCAAAGGAGCAAATAATTGGTGATGTTCACTCTGCTGTTCAGACCAGAAGTAAATCAAAAGGGTTGAGTGATTTGCTTGATCAGGGATTGTTTGCTCAAACACTTAAGAAGAGGAATAGCCACAAGGATCTACAAAATTGCATGTTTGCCTGTTTCTTATCTCAAGAAGAACCCAAGACCATTCACAAGGCTTTGAAAGATGAAAGTTGGGTTGAAGCTATGCAAGAGGAGTTGCTGCAGTTCAAGCTTCAGGAAGTCTGGACATTAGTTGATTTGCCTAATGGAAAAAGGGCAATTGGTACAAAATGGGTGTTCAAATGTAAAAGAGATGAAAGAGGCATTGTTATCAGAAACAAGGCTAGATTGGTGGCTCAGGGATACACTCAGGAAGAAGGGATAGACTATGATGAGGTATTTGCTCCAGTTGCAAGACTGGAGGCTATCAGACTTTTCTTGGCATATGCCTCATACAAGAATTTTCCTGTGTATCAAATGGATGTGAAAAGTGCTTTCTTGTATGGAAAGATACCTGAAGAGGTTTATGTGATGCAACCACCTGGGTTTAAAGATCCTAAGTATCCTGACAGGGTCTACAAGGTAAAGAAAGCACTGTATGGATTACATCAAGCTCCTAGAGCTTGGTATGACACCTTATCCCAATATTTGTTGAATAATGGTTTTAGCAGAGGAACCATTGATAAAACATTGTTCATTAAGAAAGACAAAAAGGATATCCTACTTGTTCAAGTTTATGTAGATGATATCATTTTTGGGTCTACAAATAAGGTGTTATGTGAAGGATTTGAGAAGCTAATGCACAGTAGGTTTGAGATGAGTTCTATGGGAGAGTTGACTTTCTTTTTGGGGCTTCAAGTCAAGCAGATGAAAGATGGAATTTTTATTAGCCAAGACAAGTATGTGGCTGATATGTTGAAGAAATTTGGATTCCAGGATGTGAAGGCAGCCAAGACACCTATGGATAAGAATAAACCTTTGCTCAAGGATGAAGATGGAGTAGAGGTTGATGTACATCTGTATAGATCCATGATTGGCTCATTGATGTATCTGACTGCTTCAAGGCCAGATATCATGTTTTCTGTGTGTGCCTGTGCTAGATTCCAAGTGTCCCCAAAGGTTTCACACTTGGAAGTAGTCAAAAGAATTTTTAGGTACCTAAAGGGTCAACCAAAACTTGGTCTTTGGTATCCTAATAATTCACCATTTGACTTGATAGCATACTCAGATAGTGACTATGCTGGAGCTACTATGGATAGAAAATCAACTACAGGAGGCTGTCAGTATCTTGGTCATAGGCTTATCTCTTGGCAATGTAAGAAACAAACAGTGGTAGCCAATTCAACAACTGAAGCAGAATATGTTGCTGCTTCTAGCTGCTGTAGACAGGTGCTCTGGATTCAGAACCAGCTGCTGGATTATGGGTACAATTTCATGAACACAAAAATTTTTATTGACAACAACAGCACAATGTGTATTATAAAAAATCCTGTTTTTCATTCTAAAAAAAAACACATAGAGATAAGACATCATTTTATTAGAGATTGTTATGAGAAAAAGTTAATTCAAGTGGTTAAAATTCATACTGACAACAATGTTGCTGATTTACTTACAAAATGTTTTGACATCAGTAGATTTCAGTTTCTAGTTGCTAGTATTGGCATGATCAATCTTTAACTATTTTAACTATCTTATCTTTGTATGATTTTGTAAAATTTTGTAAGGATTTGTGCTGTTGATTTGTCATTATCTTGTGTTTAGTTAAAGTCTGCTGTTTAGTTGGTTTGTTGCTATGCTACTCTGCTGCTATTAAGGAATATTCTTGTTTGTGTTTGTTGTTTGCAACTAACCTTTTGCAGATACATATACAAATACTCAAGTAAAGCAAGGAAAATTAAAAGGTTCATTCATTCCATAAGCAAAGTACAGAGACAGTTTTCTTACAAACATCACTCAAAAGAAAAGTTCAAAAGACATCAAGCTACAAAGATTCACAACCTACATCTTAGCAAAATCAGGCATGACCTTGCTTCGTGGTCCCCTAGTGCCCATGGCCTCAAAAACCTTTGTTTGGGCAGGGGAGTGCAAGCACTACTGGACGAGGAGGTGGAGTTTGCTGCTGACTGGTGGAGGGAGCTGCTTTCTTCTGCTGGTTGTTCTTCTTTAGCACAGAGGGTTTCTTCTCAACCGGACTTGGCTTTGGCTGAGGAATGTGGACACTCTTTGCAAATTCGGATGCGGCTTTCTCCATCTGCTTCTGTAGTTCAGCTGTTATTGGATGTTTTGGAGGGATGATCTCCCAAGCTCCTTGGTAGTAAGTCATGTGTTTTGGCCAACCTTGCTGTTTCCCAGGCCAATCAGCTGTTTCGTCATCGCTTGATTCTTCAAATGACGATGGTGTCGATGGAAGTGGATCGGAGTATGACTCTTCCTTGATTGCTTTTCCTTTGTTTTGCGATGTGGATGCATTCTTAGGAAAGTAACTAGCCCAACCTTTTGAGTCCTCCGATGATGAATCTGAAGATATTTCGATGATTGGTGTTTTTGATGAACTCATGTTGGATTGGTGTTATGTTAGGGTTTGGAATTGGGGATTTGCTTTAGTGATTAAGGATTTATGGAGTTTAATGTGAGGTTGGTATGATATTTAAGGAGATGATTTTTAACGATTTTGGGATTGTTGACTTTCGGTCAATACTTTCATAACTCTGCTGATGAGTTTGAAAGTTGAAGGGTCAAACTGAAAAATTTTGGCGCGTTCTTAACCCTAATTGAATCAAAAAGGTATCTTTTACCCAATTGATTTCATTACGCTCTAATTGCTCCAAACTTACACTCACTCAAACACAACAATTCATATCATTTCACCCCAAACCCCCAAATCCAATGGCTCGAAGAACGTTTCTGGAAGAACACAATCAGATAGCGTTTCTCAGTAAGGTTAATGCAGCGGATGGATTTTACGAGGTTATGGATTTTCTGGGTTCGTCTAAGTTAAGGTATGCATTAACAGTTGCCCCTACAATTTACAAATCTCATATGAGACAATTTTGGTCAACTGTTAGATTGGATGTCTTAGATGGTGAGGAACGACTGGTAGGTAGTGTAGATGGGGAGGACATTGTAGTTAGTGAAACCACAATTAAGAGAAGTTTGAGATTGTCAGGCACCCCAACACCCCCTACTATAACCCCAGAAGTTGTGATGGCTGAACTTGAGACTTTTGGTTATGAGAGACCTGAGAATAGTGGAACATTTTTGAAAGGTCGTATGTGTCCCCATTGGAAGTTTTTACTGCATACTCTAC
Organism: Artemisia tridentata subsp. tridentata; assembly: GCA_021014915.2. Taxonomy (NCBI): domain Eukaryota; kingdom Viridiplantae; phylum Streptophyta; class Magnoliopsida; order Asterales; family Asteraceae; genus Artemisia; species Artemisia tridentata. Next base: position 313,388,631 of record CP139504.1, read on the forward strand.
AACATTGCTTGTTTCCTAAGATAGGTGGGTGGAGTGAGTTTAATGCATCTCAGGCAATGGCTTTAGTATGTTTAGCTACAGGGAAGCCCTATGATTTTTCTGTTATGATATTTGAGGGGATGAAGAAATTTGTTAAGAAGAAGTTCTACTTATACCCTAGGTTTCTACAACTTATAATCAACAAACAGCTAAGGGAACCTTTGAGGCATTCCCAAATTGAGCCCTGTAGTAGAATGGCCATCAAGATGTTTGCATTTTTGAAGAAGAATGGGAAAGGATTTTCTGGTGTTATTACTCCCTTAACTGAGCATATCTTGAATGTAGTGGCTGTTGTAAATGAGGATGAAGAAGCTGGAACACCCACAGCTTCCCATCACACATCCTCATCAACAAGTTTAAATGAATCATCTTCCACTGAACCACAACCTACCCAATCACCTAGGAATTCACAAAATGAGAACATTGTGCACCCTCAGGCCAATGTTAGTATGGTAGCAGATGAGGCTGGTACAGGTGGTGAAGGTACCATGATGGAAGAGGCTGGCACTACTATTTCTAACTTAGTAGTTGAACAGGACAGTGCTAACATACTTAAGACCTCAACCATGGCAACATCATTTGTAGAAGGTTCTCAGGAACCTGATACAACTGGTGGTAACCCCAGCCAAATGGTTTTTATGGGGGGCTCAGATGTTCATCCTAGGGATGAGACTGAGTTTATGTCCAAAGATTCACCTCTCAGAGAAGGTAACACATCTCGAAGTGATGAGGACAGAGATGAACATATTGAATTGATGGACACTTATGTACATATTGACATTGCAAATGATACACCTCTCGGACTAGGTCACACAGGTCGAAGTGTTGATGCTAGAATTGAACTTGAAACTGATGATTTGACGGCTAACACACCAGTACAAAATGCCAATTCCAATGATCAACCTCTCGGGTCAGGTTACACAGACCGAAGTTGTGAGGATATCATGAAACAATTGAAAGAATTGACGGAAAATTGTACCAAATTGTCAAAGGAGGTGCTTGATCTAAGAAAGGAGTTAAAGACAGTCAGATCTACTCAAGGTGCTGAAATTAGGAGGCTTAAATTAAGGGTTACACATCTTGAGGGGAGGCTCAAGAAGAGGTCCAAACCAAGTTTGGAAGAGGATGCTTCCAAACAGGGGAGGAATGATGAAGAGGCTGTTATAAATGATCAAGAGGATGTGATAGGTTCAGGGGAGGTAGAAAAGGATGGTGTAAAAGATTCAGTGGAGGTTGAAGTTGTAAAAGACTCTGTTGTTGAAAATGTTGGTGAAAAGGGTGACTCTGCTGTGGTGAAGAACACTCTGCTGATGAAGTTGCTGGTGCAGAAGAACACTCTGCTGATAGGTTGAATGTTTCTGCTGAAAATACAGAGAAAAGTGCTGGAGTTAAGAACTCTGCTGATGATGAATCAGATGATGAACAGTTAACCTTAGCTCAAGTGCTGCTGAACATGCACAAAGAAACTAAAACACCTACATCATCACAAACACAACCTGTTGCTGACTCTGCTGAAAAACTTGTAAGAAAGAAAAAGTTGGCTGATGAACAAGCTCAAATTGCTCAGGATGAAGAGTATGCTAGAAGAGTTGCAGCTGAAGAAGAAGGAAATCAGACTGAACTTATGGAAAGCTCTTCATTTAAAGAGATTAGTCAAGAAGAATTAGATGAGCAGTTGCAATATTTCATTGAGTCTGATATGATTGTCAGAGGTGAAGCTAGGCTGATATCAAATGATGAGCAGTTGGATGGTACTGAAAAGACAGAAGAGCTTGTTGCTTTTATACTCAAAAAGAATGGATTAGCTAAGTGGGAAGAGCTGATTAAGAGGATAACAGAAGCACAGAAGCATGGTTATAAACCAAAGTCAGCTTCAAGGAAAGCATTGGTTACTGACATGAAATACTATTTGAAGAATGCTAGAAACTATCAGATGAAGGATTTCAAAGGAAAGCCAGATCACTTAATTGAAAAGGAATTTTATGAAACTTATGCTCAGCTTAATCCAAGAAAAGTTTCTGACAAGAAGAGAAATCCAGAAGTTATGGGATCTGACAATCTAAAAGCATCTGGGAGTGGAAGTGTGTCAAAGTTTGTAGTATCTGATGCTGAGAAAGAGAAAGAAGTTGTTGTTGAAACTGAAGAAATGACTGAATCCTCTGCTGGTACAAAGAGATATAGAAGGAGAGTAAAGCAGGTGAGTAGGAAGAAGAGAAAAATTCAGTCAGTAGTGATGAGTGATTCTGAGGAAGAGGAGAAAGAAGATAGTGATTCAGGGAATGAAGAAGTGACTGCAGATGAGATGAAAGGGGTTATGGATCTCACAGTCCATGAACCTCAAGAAGAGCCTGAGTTACTTAATGAAGTACCTTTATCAGTAAAATATCCAATAATTTCATATTCACATGATATTTTAGCTGATAGTAGTGTATGCTGGATAGTAAAGAGATCAAATGGTTCAAGTGTGGGGTATATTAGTTTTTCTCAAATGCTGCACTATATGGATAGAGATGATATTACTCAACTCTGGAATTTGTACAAGATGAGGTATGGAGATACTAGACCAGAGATAGTGTATGAGAGGCTAAATTATTACTACTTGAAGAACATGTTTGAACCAGATGAGAAAAGTATTGAATGGAGGAAGTTACTGAGCTCTACAGTTCAGAAGTGGTACTTATATCAAAGTTGTGGAGTTCATGTTTTGTCTTGTATAGGTGTGACTGTGTATATGCTTGTGGAGAAGGATTGTAACACCCCAACCCGACAAGGGCAAAGGTGTCACAGATACGGATTCTTATCAGACAAACACAAGCATATGACATAAACAATACAATAGGATTCCAAGGGTTACAACTGAAATTCTGATATTTACAAGGCTACAATGAGATATACAATAATCACTAAGTCTGAATATCACTCTTCCAATCATCTCTAATCCAATTTAGCTAGCAAGGGCTTCTAAGTTCAAGGTCCTCTCTAATAATAACCTAGCTTCCAACTAAAACCTGACGTACATGAAAAGAAACGTACGGCTGAGCTTACAAAGCCCAGTGAACAGATATATAATAAACGTAAATGAAAGCAAACAGAAATGGAAGTAAAAGGAAAAGAACAAATATAACATAATGAAATAAATAAGTAAAGGTTCAGAGAGAGAGAGAGTAAAGGTTTAGGACAGTAATCCACCACGAGCCCAGAAACATATCATATCAAATCACATACCAGGGTGTATGGAGGGGTGACCTCAGCATACCAAGACAGGGTTGAGGGGATACCTCCAGGGTTGGAGTTGCAAGCTCCCAGGGTTGTGAAAGGCATGTATTGCACACAGTACCAGTCACCAGACATACCAGATATATCAGAACCAGAACAAATCTAGGATGCATCCATTCGCCCCCCAGAACAGATCGGCCATAATAAATCATATAGTGTGCATGCATAATCAAAATCAGAATGGGGACGGTGTAACCAAATCACTAGGGCTACACACTAGTCATGCCAGTGGTGCATCACAAACACGGCCATGTTACCTTCATGGCTAGGGTCACAAATTTGGCTCGGGTATCAAACTGGGAGTCAAAGGTCAAAGGTCAAAGGTTCATATCATAATCAGGGTGTCATATCAGAAGGTTCAATATCAGAAGTCAATATCAGAAGATCAAATATCTCAGGTCAATATCCAAAAGGGTCAAAGTATTATATGGTCAAATCTTCAAAAGGTTCAATATCAAAATACTTTTCAAAAAGGTTTTCTCTTAAGGTTCATTTAAAACAACCCTTCAAAATAGTTTTCATAAATGGTCTTTCAAATAGTTTTCATAAAACGAACTTCAAAATAGTTTTCTTAAAGTCAATATATCATGCTTGAAAAATCCTTTCAAAATACTTTACTTAAAACGTTTCCATCTCATATCAAAAAGGTCTTCATATCATAGGTCCAAAATCCGAGATCAAAGGTCAAAGCAAAGGTGTCATAGCAAAGGATCGTAACAGAGTATCAAATCAAAGATTTAACGAATCAGAAAAGAATCATAGGAAACCTTACAGAGAAGGTCAGAATATCTGTACCTTATTCTAGAAGCAACCACAAATCAGGAATGGATGACACAGAGTGGATCAGGACCTCTCTTTCTTCACACCTAGAGGGGTAGACAAGAATTACAAACCCTTCCTTTTTAAGTAACTTTCCATTTTAGCTTAGATTCATCAAGTTACTCTTTTAGTCCTTTAGGTTTCATAATTTACACTTTATACCCCTTTAGTTTCAAAAGTTACACTTTAACCCTTCAATTGTTCGTAGTTACACTTTAGACCCTTAATTTATCAAAGTTTCACAATGGTCACTCATTTTATCAAATTATAAGAATGTATCCTCAATTTTACAGAATTTACACAATAGGTCCCTCTAGTTTTCAAAGTTACATATTTAGTCCCTTATCTTACAATTTCAACTTTATATTATTAATAATTACATATTAACCCATTAAATCACCAAATTTACACATAACCCCCTGAATAGATTATATTACTCAAAACAGCCCCAAGTTTCCAGAAATTACAAGTTTAGTCCCTCCATTTAATTATTTTATAATTCGTACCTTAATTAAACCCTAGAAACATTTTAATCCTTTAAAATACAAAAATGACACTAGACCCCCTCTTTTTATATTTTATACAGTAGGTACATGATCCAAAATAAGTTCTAAAAATAACCCTTGAGTTTTAAAAGTTACAAAACCCACCCAAAACAATTTAAACCAATCGCATAACACTTTAATTAGCCAAAACCCTAACCCTAAAAATACAAATCATTCACCAATCATTAGATAATCATTAATCATCATTCAATAACTCAAAAACAGCCCCAAAAGTATAATCCCTAAATCGATTTACATTCTATTTCTTTTTCTTCTTTATTTTCTTTAAATCGGTAAAACTAAATAAATCAAGAATAATTATTTTAGGCCTTAACAATTCGAAATATAATTTTTCCCAGATTAGTATGATCATATGGAGTTCAAATAAAATAAATATGAAGCCTCAAAAATTCGAATTGAATTATTTAGGGTTTATACACGTTTTTAAGATTTAATTCACAAATAATTGTTAGATCATGCATGGATCGACTTTTACATTTTATTTGGTGTTCATAACATATATAGGGTCTGAGAAAAATACCAAATCAAGATTTGAACGTGTGGAATGAGGTGTACGAATTCTTTTATACGCGTATGGCCAAAATGGGTCAAAAATCACCACGGCTTCAAAAACGATCTAAAAATCATGAAACCAATTTTCACAGATCACATATGATGTGAGGAACACAATAAAAATAAGAAACGAATTTATCCATGATCGAATGAATTAAAGTGGAATTTTTACCTCAAAATAGGGTTCGACAATGAATAATTGAGCACGATCGACACAGGCCAAGAACACCACCAAACTGATTTTTCTTGCACTCTTTAGATGTCTAGGAACATGAGAAAAATGGGTAGGGATGCTGGAAAAATTCGTATGGCTATGGTCGAATTTATTTTGGTGCTAGGGTTTTGATATGGGTCGTATAATTGCTTTGAGAAGAAGCAAATGGTGAGATTGATTTTAATTAAAGGAAAACGTGTGAGAGGAGGGGGAAACTCACCAAAATTTCGGGATTGAGTCAAGGAGGGTTAATAGCATTCAATGATAATTTTAATGCCCTTAAATTTCCCTTAATTTCTTATTATAAATTCATAACTTTTGAATTTAAATTATATTAGGCGCCCAAGGGTAATTTGGTAATTTTCATGGCTTGTATAAAAGTTAAATGAAGTTGTTAAAATTATTTGGGATCATTACATGTTCATTGTTAGAAGTTCGGAATTTATTTTGTGCTTTATAAACTCTTAATTAAATTTTTAACTTGCGGGGGCATTTTGGTCATTTTTCATGTTTTCAGATTTTAGGGTTTTACAACTCTTCCCCACTAACAAAAAAAATTTCGTCCTCGAAATTTGCAGGGACATAGAAGAGCGAACATGACAGAAACGAGACAGAACATGCCGGATCAGATAAGCGTTACTTGCAGCAGATTTGGGATAGTTTAGCGGAATGGATCTTAACGTAAGATGACGGAGATAAACGGATGGAGTAAATTCTCTTAAGGTAGAGCAAAAATGAAGTACATACTTGGTGTCTTCCATCGGATCATGATCATAAAATACTCAAAACAAATCAAGCCAAAATCTCAGAATTCAACTTGGAATGGAATTATTAGATCAAAATCCAAAATATTCGTACGAAAATCAAGAGAAAGTCAATGCGTCATAACGGAAAGGAAACATGCGTATCAAATCATTCAAAAAACAGAAGGAAACAAATCATGCAGGCGATCTCTTTAGGCTGAGGCAGGAGTCGCATCGGCAGGGTCCTTCTTGTCATCCTCGAGGTTGTCCACGTTGCGGGGCTGGATTCGTACCACTCCATTCTCCTCAATGAAGTTGGGGCACTTGCCTGCGTACCGAATGGCCGCTCCATCTTTGTAGATCACCTGGGTGGAGTACTCTAGCACCTCTGCTCCATCTTTGTTCACTATGGTCAGCTCCTACTCGATATAACACGGCCATATACTAGCAGGAATTAACTTCCTCCTTGCTGTTCTCCATATCTTCCCAATCTTCCTGCTGCCGGTAGGATAAACGATGGTCCATCGTTGCTTTTTCCGTGCGGAGTACTCTCGAGCGCGCGTGGACACCATCTACACGATTAGCAGAACGATCAGAAGGAGTATATTGATGACGAAATAGGATACGAAAGGTATCGACATGAGCAAGTAGGATAACAGAAGCAACGGAAGAGAGTGCGCGGACGGAAACCTAATGTCTACCCAGATCCTCACAGGTCAGAACTTAAGTTCCTATAGGGAAGTCCTAAGGCAAATTCTTACAGGTTATCTTATGAGCGCCTACAGTGGAAACTTAGTGGTCCAAACTTCACAGGTCAAGGGTAAATGTATTACAAGTCGCAGCCTGTCTCTCTGATACCATAATTTGTAACACCCCAACCCGACAAGGGCAAAGGTGTCACAGATACGGATTCTTATCAGAAAAACACAAGCATATGACATAAACAATACAATAGGATTCCAAGGGTTACAACTGAAATTCTGATATTTACAAGGCTACAATGAGATATACAATAATCACTAAGTCTGAATATCACTCTTCCAATCATCTCTAATCCAATTTAGCTAGCAAGGGCTTCTAAGTTCAAGGTCCTCTCTAATAATAACCCAGCTTCCAACTAAAACCTGCCGTACATGAAAAGAAACGTACGGCTGAGCTTACAAAGCCCAGTGAACAGATATATAATAAACGTAAACGAAAGCAAACAGAAATGGAAGTAAAAGGAAAAGAACAAATATAACATAATGAAATAGATAAGTAAAGGTTCAGAGAGAGAGAGAGTAAAGGTTTAGGATAGTAATCCACCACGAGCCCAGAAACATATCATATCAAATCACATACCAGGGTGTATGGAGGGGTGACCTCAGCATACCAAGACAGGGTTGAGGGGATACCTCCAGGGTTGGAGTTGCAAGCTCCCAGGGTTGTGAAAGGCATGTATTGCACACAGTACCAGTCACCAGACATACCAGATATATCAGAACCAGAACAAATCTAGGATGCATCCATTCGCCCCCCAGAACAGATCGGCCATAATAAATCATATAGTGTGCATGCATAATCAAAATCAGAATGGGGACGGTGTAACCAAATCACTAGGGCTACACACTAGTCATGCCAGTGGTGCATCACAAACACGGCCATGTTACCTTCATGGCTAGGGTCACAAATTTGGCTCGGGTATCAAACTGGGAGTCAAAGGTCAAAGGTCAAAGGTTCATATCATAATCAGGGTGTCATATCAGAAGGTTCAATATCCGAAGTCAATATCAGAAGATCAAATATCCCAGGTCAATATCCAAAAGGGTCAAAGTATTATATGGTCAAATCTTCAAAAGGTTCAATATCAAAATACTTTTCAAAAAGGTTTTCTCTTAAGGTTCATTTAAAACAACCCTTCAAAATAGTTTTCATAAATGGTCTTTCAAATAGTTTTCATAAAACGAACTTGAAAATAGTTTTCTTAAAGTCAATATATCATGCTTGAAAAATCCTTTCAAAATACTTTACTTAAAACGTTTCCATCTCATATCAAAAAGGTCTTCATATCATAGGTCCAAAATCCGAGATCAAAGGTCAAAGCAAAGGTGTCATAGCAAAGGATCGTAACAGAGTATCAAATCAAAGATTTAACGAATCAGAAAAGAATCATAGGAAACCTTACAGAGAAGGTCAGAATATCTGTACCTTATTCTAGAAGCAACCACAAATCAGGAATGGATGACACAGAGTGGATCAGGACCTCTCTTTCTTCACACCTAGAGGGGTAGACAAGAATTACAAACCCTTCCTTTTTAAGTAACTTTCCATTTTAGCTTAGATTCATCAAGTTACTCTTTTAGTCCTTTAGGTTTCATAATTTACACTTTATACCCCTTTAGTTTCAAAAGTTACACTTTAACCCTTCAATTGTTCGTAGTTACACTTTAGACCCTTAATTTATCAAAGTTTCACAATGGTCACTCATTTTATCAAATTATAAGAATGTATCCTCAATTTTACAGAATTTACACAATAGGTCCCTCTAGTTTTCAAAGTTACATATTTAGTCCCTTATCTTACAATTTCAACTTTATATTATTAATAATTACATATTAACCCATTAAATCACCAAATTTACGCATAACCCCCTGAATAGATTATATTACTCAAAACAGCCCCAAGTTTCCATAAATTACAAGTTTAGTCCCTCCATTTAATTATTTTATAATTCGTACCTTAATTAAACCCTAGAAACATTTTAATCCTTTAAAATACAAAAATGACACTAGACCCCCTCTTTTTATATTTTATACAGTAGGTACATGATCCAAAATAAGTTCTAAAAATAACCCTTGAGTTTTAAAAGTTACAAAACCCACCCAAAACAATTTAAACCAATCGCATAACACTTTAATTAGCCAAAACCCTAACCCTAAAAATACAAATCATTCACCAATCATTAGATCATCATTAATCATCATTCAATAACTCAAAAACAGCCCCAAAAGTATAATCCCTAAATCGATTTACATTCTATTTCTTTTTCTTCTTTATTTTCTTTAAATCGGTAAAACTAAATAAATCAAGAATAATTATTTTAGGCCTTAACAATTCGAAATATAATTTTTCCTAGATTAGTATGATCATATGGAGTTCAAATAAAATAAATATGAAGCCTCAAAAATTCGAATTGAATTATTTAGGGTTTATACACGTTTTTAAGATTTAATTCACAAATAATTGTTAGATCATGCATGGATCGACTTTTACATTTTATTTGGTGTTCATAACATATATAGGGTCTGAGAAAAATACCAAATCAAGATTTGAACGTGTGGAATGAGGTGTACGAATTCTTTTATACGCGTATGGCCAAAATGGGTCAAAAATCACCACGGCTTCAAAAACGATCTAAAAATCATGAAACCAATTTTCACAGATCACATATGATGTGAGGAACACAATAAAAATAAGAAACAAATTTATCCATGATCGAATGAATTAAAGTGGAATTTTTACCTCAAAATAGGGTTCGACAATGAATAATTGAGCACGATCGACACAGGCCAAGAACACCACCAAACTGATTTTTCTTGCACTCTTTAGATGTCTAGGAACATGAGAAAAATGGGTAGGGATGCTGGAAAAATTCGTATGGCTATGGTTGAATTAATTTTGGTGCTAGGGTTTTGATATGGGTCGTATAATTGCTTTGAGAAGAAGCAAATGGTGAGATTGATTTTAATTAAAGGAAAACATGTGAGAGGAGGGGGAAACTCACCAAAATTTCGGGATTGAGTCAAGGAGGGTTAATAGCATTCAATGATAATTTTAATGCCCTTAAATTTCCCTTAATTTCTTATTATAAATTCATAACTTTTGAATTTAAATTATATAAGGCGCCCAAGGGTAATTTGGTAATTTTCATGGCTTGTATAAAAGTTAAATGAAGTTGTTAAAATTATTTGGGATCATTACATGTTCATTGTTAGAAGTTCGGAATTTATTTTGTGCTTTATAAACTCTTAATTAAATTTTTAACTTGCGGGGGCATTTTGGTCATTTTTCATGTTTTCAGATTTTAGGGTTTTACAAGGATTATGTCATCAACAACAGTACATCTATTCTGTATCAAATGTTGCAACCTGGAAAGTTGACACTTCAAAGACCATTTGATTCAGATAATCAAGCAAAAGAATTGATTGAGAAATACAAACAGTTGCTGGTATCACAGGTTTCAAAACAGTAAGGTGTTTGGAAGCATCCTCCTGGTGGTTATCTGGGATTAAGGAAACTTGATGATTTTTGGAGAAAAATATCAAGTTTAGGGGAGGATTGTTGGGTCTGAAATGCTGCTGATTGGAGAATTACAACTCTGCCGGATAGTTATGTAACTCTGCTGATTAGCATAAGAACTCTGCTGTTTTGATAACTCTGCTGTTTTGGTATAATAGGCATAGTGTAACTCTGCTGCTAGCTCACGAGGACTCTGCTGCTAGAAGGATTACTCTATTGCTTATTAATTATGTAAAGTATGTTAAGATAAGAATAGAAAAGATACGTATGAATATTTTACTTGTATAGGAAGTCTTGTAAACCGACTAGGACTCCTTATGCTATAAAAGGAGGTTCTAGGGTTAGAGTTAGAAGTCGATTGATTAATCATCTTAGCATACATATTATTGTTTTCACTTCAAGGTTTCTTGTAACCCTATTGCTATTCAGAGCAATCGTTATTAATATAATTGAAGTGTTGTTGGATAATCCGTTTGTGTTTTCTTCTTAAGATCAAATATTAGTTTCCGCATAATATTTGATATACAACCTAAGATCAGTTTCTATACCGATTACTTTAGATTTATCTAAGGTAGTTAATAAGATCGTGAAGCTCAACTGGGATCAACAGTGTTTTTCCAGAAACTTAGAAGGTTTAATCATTCCTAGAACATCTTGGAGAGACCAATTTGGAGGAACAAATTTTATAGCTTTTGTAAGGGTTTTTAGCCCTCTTAACTTCCATATTTTATTGAAGATAAGTTATTCAATCTTTAATCATTACAATATGTCTATGTGTTATGTGATTATTTGTTTATCTTCTCTTTTATTTAACATGCTAGGCTAAATTTAATTGTGTTTACTTAGAGTTGAATGAAACCTAGTTATTGATTAGTGATTTTCGTCTCTTGTTTAATTAGTTGTTGTTGCATTAGGAGTAGGAAAGCTGACTTTATCTTAGTAGACTAGCTTGAACGTCTAACTAACGCCCCACTACATTAAGATAGTTGGTTGATTCGTTGTATTTAATGCGTGAATTGGTTGATTCATTGTATTTAATGCGTGAATTGCGTTTGCTGACATTGGTTAGTCTCAACGAGAACAAAATTCATAGTGTTAGGGATTGACGACCCTTAGCAATCGATAATAAGGAATACAACACGCTAATTAAAACAAGGAAGTGAGAATTCGACTAATCAATAGGAGATAATTAAGGAGTAATAAGATTGTAAGTAAATACAGTTTACCTATCATACGAGTTCCGATCCAATTGATCTTTTCTGCATATTTAGTTTAGTTTAATTTAGTTTATTTAGTTTAATTATTAGTTATAAAAACCAAACTCTTCAAACCCCGAGATTTTACCTTTCTTTATAAAAAAATATAAAAATACAAAAATAATCGTCCCTCAACCCTTAGACTTAATTCATCATACACTTCGAGCCTACCCAAACTATTCTCCTAGAGAACGATCAATCCCCCGTGTCTTACCTATACTACACTACAACGGTTAGGTACTCTGCCTAGGAGGATTGTAAAACTTAGTTTGTTTACAATTATCCGAATCATTAGACATGGTTTTTTTCATCTTCGATGTGATGTCAGACTTACATTCTTAGTTGCCGCAAGAATGTCAAGCTTAAAAATGTTTCTGCATCCTCCCCCATCCCTACATGTTTTTCCCATGAAGTTTTCAATAGGTTGTAAAACGTGTCCTTTTACCAAGGACATTGTTTCAAAGGTTCTTTGGTTCAAGAGTTGATTCGTTCATTAGGGGAGAGCCACGTGTCTTTACTCAACTAGGATAAGGAGGATAATGTTTCTGCATTTGTTATGCTTTTTGTTAGGTCACCTTAATAGCATAAACACAAGTATAATAACGATAAAGATGAGAGAAAAAGATGAGAGAGTGGTTCATTATATCACATGATAAAGTAACAAAGGTTTGCTTGCAATAGTGAAATAACCAACAAGAATAAATATGACATTACAATGCTATTTATAGGCACAAGGGATTAGGGCAACGCCCTTGTGCACGTTTCTAGAAGAAATAAAACATAAACCAAGGCCCATGGGCTTACTTCATAAGCCTTGGACTAATTCTAATATGTAAGCCTAACAACCTATTACAAATAAGTGACCGACACTTGATAATCATTAAACGTATTCCCAACAATCTCCCCCTAAGGTTGGTCATCAAGGTTGTTTGACGTCTTCTTTGCTTCTTTGGCTTTGACGTCTTTCATGTCCTTGTTCTTTGTTCTTGTTATGTGTGATATGATAATGTTGTGATCTGCCTTTCATCAACGTCTTTAATTCCGGTGTCTTTACGTCTTTTCCATCATGCTCATACTTCTTTAGACTTTGATCTTTATACTTCAAGTGATTCTCATTCTTTAGCTTTGTTCTTTGACTTTTGAATGTTTGCTTCGATCTTTGATGAGAATTGTCTTTGAACTTTGAATGACTTTCAGATGTAGGTATGAGCATGTGGTGTTGGAATGTAGTTGATGATAATGGTGGTAGTGGAATTCCCGGCCTCTATAAGTACCTGCATGAAAACAGTTAGCAATAAAGCATCCGGCACTTACAGGTTCAGACTTCGAGATCGTTAACAGCATAGTGTGAAAACTTTCTCTAATCCTTGCCAAGGCCGTTCCTGAATCGGATGCCCCCAAGAGGGCTTACATAGATACATCGAAGTGTATCAACGATTCAGGTGAGCCGCTGTAGTATACCAAAGTATCACTCCACGACTGTAGACCGTTTGAAACCACCGCGAACACTAAGCGTAACCCACAAGGGATTACCGAAGTGACCTGCTGTCAGGGCTGTTTGATGTTGACCCTGGCAGGAATTTCCATTCAATCACTGAGAATCACAATTTGTGAGTTCCCTCATGAATGTTCTTGGTAGATTGCTAAGATCTGCGTAGGTCTCTTGTTATTTACAACTGGTGTCCTTAATGTTGAACAACCAGTGTTGAAATATTAAGTGTTCCTAAGAGATCTTTTGATGCATCTCGCGGCTCTAAACTCGATTTAGTGCACTTTTATTTTAAGTCATCGGAGGCATAAAACATATTGCCTCCTTTTCAATATCAACACATTTCGTAGTGAAAGGTCGATATATTAGGAAAGGTTCTCCATTTGAAATGAAACAAGTATCTTTTGAGAGACACTGGAGTGGCTAGAAGGTTTAGTGAAATGCGTCACTGGGTCCATGACGGCTTGTCTTCAGTACCAGTGTCACCGTAGTAACATCTAGTAGCATATGAATTGAACCCGGTTTCTGCCCTAAGGTTGAACATTTGGAGGGCTATTTCTTTTCACCCTTTTCGTTTACTTTTCTTTTTAATTCTTCAACCCCTTCTTTCTCCTTTCATTTCTTTACTATTTTTTTCAATCATACCTAAGGACTTCTAGTACTAAACTATTGGTATTGTCAATGGGTAGATCCCTCCGGTTCTAGCGGATCATAGGACGTATTTCCTATCCTTAGTTACCTTATAACTCCATGACTATCCTATGTTGCCATAAATCATTCATTTGAAAAGTCTCTCAAAGTGTTTATGATTATAAAACATATTTTGTTAACACTTGAGAGTTTTGCTTTTTCTGAAATACGCCCCCTTCACATGTGTTCATAAGTTTTTAAGATAAATTTTCACATGTTGGGTGGAGTTAGCACTTTTGAATTGATTGATTTTCAGTGAACATGACCAATTCGAGACACGCTTACATCACTAGTTAGACTAGCTTGAAATTATTACCTGTCCTGGTCACATTCAAAGAAAATCTCTCAAAATGGTACACTCTACTTAGATAAGTCCTATTCGAGACATGCTTACATCACTGGTTAGACCAGCTTGAAGTTATTACCCGTCCAGGATAAGTCCTTTCGATTAATGAAATTTAAGTTTCTTCAATTCAATGGTAATATCTGAGTCGAGCTCATGCGAGATTCCATACTTCGCACACATATTTTAATCACATATTTTCTTTCTCCCCCTCAAAAATAGCATATTGATGTTGTTTTTGAAAAACGTTAGATTAAAATATGCTTTTTGAGGTTTACAGAAAGAGTTCAACAAGAACTTTTTGTTTTGAACAAAGATTTGTTTCAAGTACTCCCCCTCAATAAGTGAAATCACTTTTTGAGGTTTTAAACACAAGAGGGAATACTTGTTCTTTTGAGTAGAATTTTGAAAAACTTATCAAAATTTTGATTAATTCTACTCAAAAGTAAGAAGCTTTCGCTCCTTATATTAGGATTGAGGCACTGAAGCGTACCTCAGGGTCCTTTCTTTACAAGGTACGGGTTGTACATTGTTATCTGTACACAAGCCATAATGTTTCACAAGCAAATATTATCATAAGAAAACCCAAATCTTACATCAATCAGTGTTTCTGAAGACCGTGAATACTGGATCAGGTCGTTGAAAATTCCTGATTGGAAATGATGGTCTGCCTCCGGCGTAGCTTTCAAGTCTCTTCATCTGATCTCTGAGACAAGCCTTTTTTCAATCTTCAGTATAAATTGACGAACTTCTCGTAGTTGAGGAGCTGTCCAACTGCTAGTCTTGTACAACTCCCGATCTCTCACCCGAATCACTAACCCATTTCGAACTCTCTTGAGCGTGTGGTCGCAGAACTTATGAACCTCCTTGTATCCCATAAAGCAGTTGATGGAGAGATCACTTTTGTAGACAAACCCAAAGGTTGGGTCTTTCTTCATAGTGTACTGGGTTCTTGGTTGATCTCAGGAAGGTGTAGAAGTGGTGCGGTTAAGTTAAGCTTCCTTTGATAGCTCTTGTTAGGAATTAAATGTTGAAGACTTAGTACTGCTGAAGATTATACTAACAGTACAAACTGCTAGTGTAAGTTGAAGACTGCTGATATAGCTAACAGTACAAATTGCTAATGTTAGTACTGCTAGCATTGTTAGAGATACTGCTGCATGAAGACTGCTTCTATAAGACGTGTAGAAGATAACTATAGAAAAGATTGCATGTATATCTTATTTAGTTAGAATTATATGAGAGGATCAAAACACCTTTAGAATGTGTTAAGGATACTTTGAGGTATGCGGAATCTACTTGATAACACTTATAAGATTTACTTTGATGAAACAGTAACACAAGTTTGATGAACAATGAACACAGAAAGTAACTTCAAACGATTCAATATTATTAAGCAATAATATGAGTGATCTCAATATCACTAGGGTTACAATGACCTTAAATGTGACAAATGGTAATTTTCATATTTTAAATTAATAATAAATGGTTATTTATTATTTTTAAGCCGAGTATTTCTATGCGCAATTGCATGTTTCTAAGCATTTTTGGGAGCTGCCCCGCATACTGTAGCTTACAGTTACTGCTGAAAAAGTTTATTTTTGTCAGTAAGTGTAAATTATTCCATTTCTGATAGTTACTGACAAGTTTCATAATTTACTGAGAGATTTCTCGAATTTACTGAAAAGCAACCCCACACGCGTACCGACAGAACAGTATATATGGTAGCAGTCAAATAAATGCATTTTTGAGCGAATAATAACATTTTATTATTATTCTGACGGAAACGTCAATAAAAACTTTATTTTTGCGTATACGTGTCCAAAAAGGTCAAACCGGGACTTTACGGTAACATTTGAGCATAAACCGACACACGATACACCAACGAGGATAAAAAAAACCCATTAAATCCCCCTCCCCCTTGTCGTTTACAGCCAACAAGCACAAAAGGGACAAGAACTTTTATATATTAAGATATCATTAGTGGAGGATGACATAGCAAATTTTGTACTTATACTCTAAACACACCACATAGTTTTTCACACACACATTCTTATCAACAAAAATTACCTAGATCATTTTCTTACTTCTCCTAGCTTAAAACTCATGACCAACCTTCATAATTCAAGATCCATAAAAATTTGTTGAAGTTATAAGTAATCGGGGTGTACTTTCAAGTGTTTTGGGTTATTTGGAACGTGTCTTGGGTAAATTTTGTGCAATTTGGTGTGTTCTTGGACCCTTGAACCCCTCGAAATCTTTTAAAGCATTGTAAGGATTTTCAAAATTTGTTCAAATCTTGTTCATATCGTGTTGTTTTGATGTTTAAAAGTGTTACCAAGTGTTAAATGTGTATGATTTACTAAAATAAAAAAGTTAGGGTTTGATGTGTGATTGTTGTGTGCTCGACTTTTCTTAACTTTTTATACAAATTATGATATTTCTTGCTTGTGTGGTAAATCTTGTTGCTTGTGGTACTAGTTTGATGATACAAAAGAGATTAGTGTTAATTACGCGTATTTAAGATGAAATATACACCTTTAAGGGTACATATATGAATCGGCTATGTTTAAAAATAAATAATTATTGAGGTTTTGAAAAACATAAAGTTTTAGCTATAGTGGTGAAATGGTGAAATCTATGCTTATTAGCTTATTTTAGTTAGCTTATTGTAATAAGCACTAGCTTATTGGTTTTAAATTAAATGATTTGTACTAAACTTGATCTTGACATAAATGGGCCGAGCCCATTAAGTATTCGGCCTACTTGGGCTGTTTTGGATCGAAATGCTTATTGGAAGTGCTTATTAGCTTATTTGATATTTAACGTAAAATATAACGTAACTAAAAAGGTTTAATTAGTTATCGGACTAAAAACGGACTATTGGACTCAAAATGGCCTATTCGGCCCAATAAACATCTCGGAAGACAAAAATGAATTCTGGAACATTTCTCGACTCGCTATAATTATTTTTGTAAAATAGAACATTATATATTGATTGAAACCATTATGGGCTCGTTTTGGCATTTTAAGCCCAATAAAACAATTAAGAGGATTTTCGGCCCAAAATTATGAATGTTGACTTTTTGTTGACTTTGAAAGTATTTTGACTAAACGTTGACTTTTGTATCAAAAACTATAATTATGAAGTAATCGTAATGATAAGTATAATTATAACGATAAATGTACACTTTGGACTATTTTTGCAAATATAGTTAACAAAAAGGGATTATTTGAGGAAATTTGCAACACTTGAGAAAAATGGGAAAGCTTGAATAAACGAATAGGTCATGCCCGATTTTTCTAAAATTTCGACACTTAGAATATTTTCGGACGAAAACTGACTAAAAGACGAAACGGGTTATTTTTATTATTAAAAATATTAATTCTCCTAAATTAATATTTTTAGGTCTTATAAGACTTATAAATATATTTTTGACATTTATACACTTGCACTTATTTAATTTCTCAAAAATTAAATAGTTATAACTTTCTTTATAATTATTATTATATTATAAATAATTATAATAATTTATAATATAATAATACCCCACTAACACCATTATCATATTAATTATTCAATACTTATTTAATTAATTATAAGTCTTAATTAATTAAATATTTAATTATTATACATACATATATATATATATATAAATATATATATATATATATATATATATATATATATATATATATATATATATATATATATATATATATTACTTACGCAGATTGCGACAAGCACAAAGCACGGAAGTTCCGTCGCACGTATATTCACCGTACACTTTCACCATGAGCCATCACCAAAGAGTCAAATACGATAAACTATTTTGAAATTTTACCTTACCACACAGCAAGCAAGAAATACACGAGCACTGGTCACACGTAAACTTTTCAATTAAGTTAAGACATTCAAAATACGAATATTTCGCTAAGACTTATCATACTGATCTAGGTCGCGTGTCGGAGCGGTTGCACTGTGTTGTTGTTGATTAGCAGATTGCTATTGTTTTTAAGGTGAGTTTATAGCCCCATTTTTATACGTATTGCTTTTTATAAACCTTGGGGTGAGAAACATGCAAAACTGTTTTCATGGACCAAAATGACTTGTTATATCATTGCCGAGTGCTGAATCCGCCCTATCATCAAGCAATTTGCTGCGGTGTGAGTTAATGATCAGGATCGTTGGTTGCTGATGTTGCGAATATCCCATATTGAATCTTGCCAGTGTTGTGTTAATCGCGACTTTTATGGCTATGCCAATATGGAATTTTTTATGCTATTCGGTTGGAGACGCTTATATTTCTAGCGGCTTATTGTTTGCTGAATGTATGTTGAAATATAATTTGTATGATCAAGTTATTTCTTAACAGCACCAGGTTTTTTAATGTTTCTATATTTGTAGATATGTGTTATGAGCAGCATATTAGTGAAATGTATGTTTGATGCTTATTTTGGTTTATCATATTTTGAATTTAAAATAAGTTGATATATTTAAATGATATGATTTAATTGGATTATCGTTTTAATTATTGCATAAGATTGTATGTTCGCAATTTGATTTTGAGGTGTTACATTGATATCTTAACAAACTTGTAATAATATGATCTACCTAGGACCATCCTTTTATAGCATAAGAGTGCTTTACAAGATAAGTATCTACCCGTATAATTCTAATAATTGTAATATACATACAATCTATTCCATACTTATCTTCTACACGTCTTCTAAAGCCTTATCATGCAGCAGTACCTTCATCTGTACTAGCAGTACTAACTTGACAATTTGTACTGTTAGTTGTCTTCTGGATTACACTAGCAGTTTGTACTGTTAGTGTCATCTTCCAGTTGTACTAAGTCTTGAATCATTTAATTCCTAATAATCCTCCCCTAAACTTGTGATTTACCCTAAATCAACAAGTTTTCTGAATTAAATGAGTACCTTATGAAGATTGTGAGGACTCTTCCAAACACTAACTTCTGAGCTTCATGTCTTCTGCTTGTTGGAATATCTTTCTCACCAATTCTCTTGCCATTTCAAATTCTTCATCAACTTGAAGCTTTGATGATAACATGACAAGTAGTACTCCTGCTCTTAGTAGATGATGTTTTTCCACTAACATGTATACATCCACTCCTGCTTTAGTAGAAACTCTATGAACTCCACAGTTGTCAAATAATCTCCATGTGGTAGCTAGATAATGAACTTGAAATCTCCATAGTGCATCATCTGCATCAGGCTCATATAGCCTCTTCAGCTCAACCCATAGCTCCTTGTCTTTATCATATGTAGGATCAGCAGACTTGAACTTTTCTTGAACTAAGCTCCAAAGCTTATCCAAGTCTTCTCTGTCAAATACTTTGACCAAGTCTTCAAAGAATTTGTATATTTCAAATTTTCCTCCTACTCTAATAATTTTTCATCCTCTAATCATTCCATCTGAATAAACCTCCCAATCAATGATGGGATGTTTGGCTTGAATAGGATCTACATTAAGAGCTTCCGGAACTACTACCATCATGCCATGGAGATGTTCATCAACCAATATTTCTTCTTCTCCTTCTTCCTCAGCTAGTTCTTCTTCAACTGTTTAATCTTGAACTGTTCTTCTTCAGTTCTTTGTTTCTTGGAACATCTGCATTAACATCTGTATAATTGTACTGCTCTTTCTTCTCTATTCAACTGTTTCTAGTCACCTCTTAGAACATCTCATTCTCCTATAGCACTGATATCAACTTTCTATCTCTTCATAGATATCTTTGAGTATTGTTCCTTCCAGTTTTCTTGATGCTTTAGATAGGTCTTCATGTAACTTAACTGTTCCTTTCTTGTAGGAGGTTTCTTTATTGCAGTCTTCTTCTTGCTTTGACTTTTTCTGATATGCCCCAAAAGGTCATTGACAGCCTGTTCTTGTTCTTCTTGTGTGTACTATGACCTTTCCTCCACTTGAAGCTTAGTAGCTAACTCTTTATCAGCAGCTTCTTGAGCAGCTAATTCTTTTACTTCAGATAATAGTTTTTGTTCAGTCAACAATTGAGCAATTTTCTCTTCTTCAGCTGCTCTTGCTAATTCTTTTTCATGAAGTCTCTGAACTAATTCTCCATCAAGAGCAATTTGAGCTTGGCTCTTCTTGGTTGTCTTCTGAGATGGTTCTTCTTCTATCATTATGCCTTTACCTTTATCGGTCCTTGGTCTCTTTGGTCTTCTTGTATAAACTGCACCAGCAGTACCTTGAGAAAGACTACAAGTACCTTCTGAAACACTTGGAATGCTAGAAGTATCTTCTGGAACACTAGTAGTACCTTCTTGTTCTGGAGTAGTACCTTCTTCCATTTGCTCTTCTGGCCTCCCCTGAGTACCAAATTCTTCTTGTACCAAAGAAATGTTAGAATCTTCATCTAACTCAGCAATCTTCCTCCCCTGTTTGGAAGATTCCTCACCCTGATCTTCACTTTGACCATCATCTGAGCTGGATGAAGAAGATGATTCTACCATGTGTGCTGACCTCTTTCTTTGAAGTGTCTTTACTTTCTTCATCAGTTTCTTGACCTACAAAACCAGCTTAGTATAAACCTTGCCAAACACCTTCTTGTAGGTGGTGAGCTCAGCCTCTAAGGTAGTGACCTTCTCAGACAATTTTGTACACAGTTCCATCAATTCAGTTAGTGTCTTACTGCCCTCAGCATTTCCTGATGTGTGACCTTCAGGGAGAGGTGCATCATAGGGCATAGACTCAGACTCCACCACATGGTGAGGATCTGAGCCACCCAATAAATCCGGTTGGCTTGGGATTCCACCACTAGTACTAGGTTCAAAAGAACTTGGTACTGTAGGTGTTGCCATATGTTGGGTCTTACTGATGTTACCCCTTTCCTGCCCAGCTTCTAAGCCTGTGACAGTAGGGTCAGCCCTTCCTATACTAATGTCAGCCTCATCTGCAACATGGGGAGGGGTAGGAACTCTGTGCTGAGGTACAACAGAGCCCTCTCTTGACGAATACCTATCAGGTGATGAGGTGGGGTGTGAGGCTGATTGTTCTGAGCTTGTGGGTGTGTGTTGGGAGTCAACTGGGGTTGTTGACCCTTCACCCTGTACTTGTAACATTGATTCAAATAAAGGAACTTCTACCCTACTGTACCCTTTTGAGGCCATCCTCATATTACTAAAAAGTTTTTGTGTAAGCTTGGGAGTTTGATAAACATGTTTATGAGGTAGAAGTTGATGTTTCCTCATGTTCAAAATAGTTTGAATGAACCTTGGATACATCAAAAACTTTGATTTACTATCAACATTTTTCACCATTCCTTCAAAGATAAGTTTTGAAAAGTTGAAAGTCCTATTGGTTGATAAGCATAAGAGAGCAGTTGCAATATTGCTACTGAACTGTTCCCATGAAGTTTTCTTAGGACTGAGACAATGAAGGATGGTGTGAATAAAAAACCTCTATTGTGGGGCAAAACAACCTTTTTGAAAAGTTAAAGATTGTGATTGGATGTTGTACCCCATTCTGGTGAGTGTTTCAAAAATTTCAGCATTTGGCATAGCACTAATACCATTGTCATCATCTAGGTAGAGATGCCTCCTCAGTGATGATTCAGTAATAGTGATGGTTTTGCCATCTACTGTTGCATTTAATTCTTTGTCTCCATTCTCAACAGTTCTGACAGTAATATTCTGCCAAAACTCTTTGATTTGGGAGACATAGATAGTGGGATTGAGTGTTAAAGAATACCTTATATGAGAAGCATTTAAAAAGTCAACTATCTGATAAAATTGAGTATCCTCCTCTGGTTTTTCCAAATATGCGACCATGTTGTGCTTATCAACAGAAGATAAAGTAGCCATTATAGTCAGTAAAATTTTGATTTGACTGCTGGGATTAGAGTAATTTAGGTTAGAAAGTAGGTTGAAGAAAGTAAATTGGGATATTTTAGAACACTTATGAGGGTTTCTATTGGACCGAATTCAATTAAAAGATAACTTTTGATTGAAGAAAAGGGAATATAATATATTAAAAGTTAAAATATCCAAAAAGGAAACCCTTAAGATAAGATATTGAACAGTAAAAATCTCAACAAACTTCTCAACGGCTATTTTCAAAAAGCTGTTATTTCGCACCAGTACTAACGGATATCCAGCAGTACAAACATAAGCCTGCCAGTACTAACTTTTTGCCTGGCAGTACTAACTTTTTGGAAAAATTTTGACTTAGCAGTATGAACTTAATTTTGATTCAAAACAATACTGCTTACAACCATTATGAAGGGACTAAATGTAAAGACAGACACTTAATCATAATTTCGGTTTAATGCAACCTCTGGTTGTGTGAGAACAAATAGTTTCAGTTATAAATAACTACCTGTGATCAGATAAACTCATTCAAAGATCTTTCTTGACAGGGTTTCCAGCTCGTGGTAGGTGTTGCCTCTAACACAATTGTGTTAGATTCACGTTTGCTCGCTGTTCTCTCTACCAGATGTCCTTGGACTAACACATTATACTAAAAGTATAAAATAGTAGAGAGTGAGTTAGATCAGTTAGTATCTGACTAACTATGCCATTAATTCAAATGCAAAAACATCATAATGAGATTTCAAGAAAGAAATTTTAAAGAATCTCTTAATTCAGATATAAAATCTTATTTAAGGGATGCCCAAATTTAGTCCATCATCAATCTATTATGTCAGCAACCATTCCACCATTTGCTGCTCACACAATGCACTAGTAATTCCTTTGTGCTTAAACTCCATACCTATAATTTTTAGTCCAAAACCAAGAAAACAAATGGCAAAGCATTTGCTTCATAGCAGTATAAACATATGACTAACAGTTCTAACAAACAGTCTTAATTTGTACTGACAATACTAACTATACATAGCAGCACCTATTGACAAACCTAGAAATACAAATCCAATTTAAGATACAAAGACACATAGATTAAAAACTTTAATGGTTAAGCATTCCAATACTTGCTACAAAGTATTGAAACCTTCCAACATCAAAAGCTTTAGTGAGAAGATCTGCGAAGTTTTGATCAGTATCAATTTTAACAACTTGAACTAACTTTTTCTCATTTCAGTCTCTTATGAAATGATGCCTAATTTCTATGTGTTTTGTTTTAGAGTGTTGCACTGGATTTTTAATAATGCATATTATACTGCTATTGTCAATATATATCATGGTATTCATAAAATTATACCCATAGTCAAGGTGTTGATTTTGAATCTAAAGAACTTGACCACAACAACTTGCAGCAGCTACACACTCAGCTTCAGTTGTAGAAGTTGCCAAAATTGTCTGCTTCTTATATTGCCATGATATAAGTCTGCAACCAAGGAACTGACAACCACCTGTTTTTGATTTCCTATCCAGACTTGCACCAGCATAATCACTGTCTGAGTATGCCACTAAATCAAAAGGTGATTCCCTAGTATACCATAGACCCAACTTAGGTTGACCCTTAAGGTACCTAACGATCCTCTTTACAGCAGTTAAATGGGAAGCCTTGGGATTGACTTGAAACCTTGCGCAGGCACACACATCAAACATGATATCTGGTCTTGATGAACTAAGATACATCAAGGACCCTATCATTGACCTGTAGGTGTGTACATCAACACTTTCTCCATCAGCATCTTTAATCAAAGGTTTCTCTGGATCAACAAGTGTGCTTCTTTTGCATCAGTAAATTGAAATTTCCTTAGTATCTCAGTCACATATTTATCTTGACTGATAAATATGCCTTCGATTGATTGCTTCATTTGCAACCCCAAAAAGAAGGTAAGTTCCCCCATGAAACTCATCTGAAACTTATCATGCATAAGTTTCTCAAATTCTAAGCACATCTCCTTCTTTGTGGATCCAAATATGATATCATCCACATAGACCTGTACCAGCAAGATATCCTCTTGTTTTCCTTGATAAAAAGAGTCTGATCAATCTTGACCCTTTGGAATCCATTCTCTAACAAATAAGAAGCCAATGTTTCATACCAGGTACTTGGAGCTTGATACAATCTATAATGAGCTTTCACCACCTTGTACACCTTGTCAATCTGTTCTGGATCTACAAAACCTGGAGGTTGAGAAACATATACCTCCTCTTCAATAGTACCATAAAGAAAAGCACACTTGACATCCATCTGGTAAACAGTAAAGCCCATGAAAGAAGCATAAGCTAAGAACAATCTTATGGCTTCAATCCTAGCTACAGGTGCAAAAACCTCTTCATAGTCTATCCCTTCTTCTTGTGTATACCCCCGGGCTACAAGTCTTTCCTTTTTTCTGATCACTGTTGCCCTTTCATCTCTCTTGTTTCTAAAAACCCATTTGGTTCCAATGACCTCATCCCTTGGTAAATCAACCAGTACCCAAACCTTCTGAATCTTGATTGGAGAAGCTCCTCTTACCATAGTCTTCTACCCAGCTTGATTCATCTAAGGCTTTAAGTATGTTATTCTTGTGTGTGGAGTGGTGGGAACTTGATATGTGAGTGGCAAATTGTTGATAGCCACTCCATCTTATGAGAAATCATCAGTAGTAGGACCTGATGAGACAACAGTATGATTATGTTGCGCAGTAGTACCAACTTGAGGCTCAACAGTACAATCTTCATTTGTACTATTTTCTTGATTCTCATGTTCTTCAGCTCCATCTTCATTGTTTCCATCTTCAAAACCTTCTTTGTCTTCATTAGTAGAAGGCTCACCATTCTTTGAAGATGAATCCAAACTGTTCCATATTGGCATCAGTATATGATCTTGATCTTTCTCTTTTCCCAAACTTGCTTCATTTGTTGCAACATCCTCTTCTGAACCTAAAAAATCATTAGAAAATGTTCCTGCAACAACTGGCACATAGTTCATTGATTGGGTTAGCGTATCAAGATCAAATAACCATTTTGGACCTTCACCTGCAACATTAGATTTATTTTTTAGAAACTGAACATGCAGGTTTTCCTCTACTTTCTTTGTTCTTATGTTGTATACTCTAAAGGCTTTGCTATTTAGTGAGTACCCAACCAAGAAACCCTCATCAGATTTGCCATCAAATTTTTCTAGATGGTCTAAGGTATTGAGAATAGTAACATGACACCAGATGGTCTTAGAAAACCTAAAGCAGGTGTTCTACCCCTAAACAGTTCATATGGTGTCTTGTTGTGAGGTTTAACTACCAAAACCCTGTTCTGCACATAACAAGTAGTATTAACTGCTTCAGCCCAAAAAGTGATGGGCAGCTTAGAGTCAGCTAACATGGTTCTAGCAGCTTCTATTAGTGTCCTATTCCTCCTTTCAGCAACCCCATTCTGCTGAGGAGTTCTAGCTACACTAAACTCTCTCTTAATACTTTTTTCCTTACAGAAATCATCCATAACTCTATTCTTAAAGTCTGTCCCATTGTCACACCTGATGACTTTCACTTTCTTATCCACTAAGTTTTCTATTTCAGTTATAAATGTCTTAAGAATGCTAGGTGTCTCATCCTTAGATCCTAAAAAGAAAACCCATGTGAATCTACTATAGTCATCAGTAACTACAAGACAGTACTTCTTATGCATAATACTACTCACAGATGTAGGACCAAACAAGTCCATATGTAACATAAATAAAGGTTGAGTAATAAAGTTCTGGGTCTTGGGCTTACAAGAAGGCTTGTGTTGTTTGCCTTTAAGATAGGCAACACAAGTCTGGTCATTTTCAAAACGTTTATGAGGCAAGCCTCTTACCAAACCATCTTTAACAATTTTATTAATGGTTTTAAAGTTGACATGAACAAGTCTTCTATGCCATAACATGGACTCATCCAATGTGGCTTTTGCAACAAGACAAGTAAGAGACATTCAATGTCAGGTAACTTAAAGTCTCGGGAAAGCACAAGACATTCAGTGTCAGTAAAAAGAACCTTGTTCTTTCTGTCTCACATTTGTGAGACACTAAAAAGGTTATACTTAAGCTCTTGCACAAAATACACATCTTCAAAGTCTAATTTACCGGTTTTCAAAGTGCCTTTACCAGTAATCCTTCCCCTTATTCCTCCCCCAAAGGTAACATATCCTCCATCCATTGGTTGAAAATCTGAAAGATAGGACATGTTGTCTGTCATGTGCCTGGAGCATCCACTATCTGCATAACCTGGATCTTCTTCATCATCTTGTGGATGTCCCTGCACATAAAAGAACGAAATTAGTTTCCTTGGATTACCCAAGCCATCACTGAATTGGGTTTGCCTCGTGCATCAATATAGTCAAATCTTTTTAATACAATTGATGCACCATTGGGTTTGATTGGTCTCCATACCCAACATGCTGAGGCCTTAACAGCATTTACCCTTTTGTCCCTAGCAGTGTTTTTAGGCTTACCAGTACTAACTGCTGGTCTAGCAGTATGAACTGCTGGCCTAGCAGTTTTAACTTTTGAGTTCCAAAATTTATTTTGAAACACTGCTTTCTTGTGAAAAGGCCTTTTAACAGTTTGTTGTGCATATTTAAAAGTTGGTTTTGCACTTGAAACTTCTGGTTCAGGGTAAACAATTTTAAATGGTCTGGCAGTACTAACTGCGGGTTGAACAGTACTAATTGGTTTGAGGCAGACTTCAATAAAAGTGCTCTGGGTGTCATTCTATTAGCATTAGGGTGAGTTTGAGACCTATTTGAGTTCACTCTATAACTTGTGTTCCCAATTTCTCTATTATTCCCTCTAACCATCTTTCTCCCTTGATGGTTATGACAAAAAGCCTGAAGGGGGTGAAAACTACCACAAGAGAAACAAGTCTTGTTGTACATGACAAAGTCACTTCCTAGTTGATGGGACTTGAGGTCATTTCAGTTCCTCTGGTTACCTCTAGGCTTTCTTGTGGACCTATACATCTCAGAATATCTAACCGTTTTTCTAGCTAGTTTGTCATTTGTTCTAGGTTTAACAGTTTCTTCACTAACCACCTTAGGAACATTAGTTCCTTCTAGCTTTACTTCATCAGGTTTAGTTACAACCTGATCTTCATCATCAGATTCTCAATCTTTAATGATGGGAGCATCTGAGTTCCTATCAGTTGACACCTTGTCCTCAGCAAGAGAGGTGTCACTAGCACTCTCAAAAGGCTCATTTAACACATCAGGTTTATCTACTTTAACATTTTCTTTAGCCTTACAACCATATTATAGTTTTGGCTCTTGAAACTCAACTAGACCTGTGTGTTCTAAGTCTATCCTTGGGGGTGCAGGCAGTCCTCGATGAGGAGGTGGACATGTATTATAGCCTAACCCAGATTTAGCCTTATTAATCAATTGACACTCTATGATTTTATTTACTCCCTTAGAAACAAATTCTAAAGTGGTTACACTCAATTGAATATTATCTTTTTCCTTTTTGATTTTATCTAACTCAGCTTTTAGCAAACTAATCTCAGCATTTTTAAGTGTCAAGTCTCTCTTGAGAACAACTATATCTTCTGTAAAGACTGTCTCATTCTTTTTATAATGCACAATTTGTACCTCTAAGACTGCTAAACCTCTTTTATGATTAGACAAATTATAGTTTGTTTGGTTTAGCTCGATTCTCTGCTCATCATAATACCACCACTCTGTAGAATCAGTGGGGTGCCATGAAGCTCCAGTCATAGCCTAAACCATCAATTGCCACCATAGCCTTTGAAGATGTCTCTACCTCTTCCACTGCCTTTGGCTTGCTTTCATACCCTTATTCTTGCTATCTTGTTGCCTGGGTCTTCTACACTCTCTGGAAAAATGCCCCAACTTGTGACAGTTAAAGCACTCTACTTTAGACTTGTCAAAACCAGCAGTATCATTACTACTGATGTTGATCTTCTTGCTAGTCCTTTGATAGAACTTCTTAGCCCTCATGCTGAGAAGTAAAATCTGCCACTTGAGATCCATCTCTTCCAAGTCATCATCATCAATCTATTCCAAATCTTCATGTGACAGCATAGACCCATTGTTTTGGCTGGTTAGGAATGCATAATAGGTAGTATCACTCAGAATACCAGTACTAGTTGATAAGCTAGTAGTACTAACACTGGGGTTAGCAGTACTAACTCCTACAACCACTTTCACCTCATATGGACTTGTAGTACTAGGAGATGATACAAAATCCATATTCCCAGAGCTTGAGCTCGAGCTTGTACCTCTAGATTTCTTCACTTCCTGTTCAACAATCTTAAAGTTGTTGTATAGATCATTGAGGCTCATAGTGTCAATATATGGTTTATTCTTCCAAACCACCACATGTATAGCCCATTCAACAGGTAAACTCCTAAAGAACTTAGAGGTTAGGTCTTCCTGAGGGATTTCAACTCCAAGCACAGCTAGTTGGCTGACAATCTTCTGCAATCTATTAAACATATGATCTAAAGACTCATTACTGGTAGCACTAAAATTTTCAAAGTTCTGCTTCAGTAAGGTCTTTTGGGTCTTCTTGGTGGCTTCATTACCACCATATCGAGTAGTAATTGCTTCAAACAAGGACTTTGCATCCTTGTGTTTGCTAAAATTTAGAAGCTGATCATTGGGGATGGTCATCATCAGCAAGCTCCTAGCTTTGACATCATTCTTCTTTTGCAGCTTCTCTTCTGCAGTTTCGTGAGAGGTATTCACAATAGTCTTTTCTTAACCATTGACTATTGTTGCAGATGTTAAAGGTTTAAAAGAGTTTCATTCTTCAATAATCTCCCAGAGTGCATAGTCCTGCACTTGGAAGTATTGTTTTATTCAAAGCCTCCACATCTCAAAATCATTTTGCTTCAACATAGGCAACTTAGCAACCATGTTGGTCTGTGTGGTTTCCATGTCCATAATCTTTTTTTTTTGTCTAAACCAAAGTATTAGCCTGTCTCTGATACCACTTGAGAGGATCAAAACACCTTTAGAATATGTTAAGGATACTTTGAGGTTATATTACCAAGTATGCGGAATCTACTTGATAACACTTAGAAGATTTACTTTGATGTAACAGTAACACAGTTTTGATGAACAATGAACACAGAAAGTAACTTCAAACAATTCAATATTATTAAGCAATAATATGAGTGATCTCAATATCACTGGGGTTACAATGACCTTGAATCATAACAAAAACGTATATAACTGATCTAACCTAGGATCTCCTTTTATAGCACAAGGAGTCCTTTACAAGATAAGCATCTACCCGTATAATTCTAACTAATTGTGATATACATACAATCTATTCCATACTTATCTTCTACACGTCTTCTAAAGCCTTATCATGCAGCAGTACCTTCATCTGTACTAGCAGTACTAACTTGACAATTTGTACTGTTAGTTTTCTTCAGCAGTCTTCAGCATTATACTAGCAGTTTGTACTATTAATGTAATCTTCCAGCAGTACTAAGTCTTGAATCATTTAATTCCTAACATTATACGGGTAGATACTTATCTTGTAAAGGACTCCTTGTGCCTATAAAACGAGGTCCTAGGTTAGATGTTGATACATACATTGATATACGTTTTTGTTAAGATTCAAGGTCTTGTAACCCTAGTGATATCAGAGACCACTCGTATTATTTGCTAATAATATTGAATCGTTTGAAGTTATATTCTGTGTTCATCATTCATACAAACTGTGTCATTACTGTTACATCAAAACCAACCTTCTAAGTGTTATCAAGTATATTCTGCATACTTGGTAATATAAACTCAAAGTATCCTTAACACATTCTAAGTGTGTATGATCCTCTCAAGTGGTATCAGAGACAGGTTGATACTTTGATTTAGATGAAAAGATAATGGACATGGAAACCACACCGACCAACATGGCTGCTAAGTTGCCTATGCTGAAGCAAAATGATTTTGAGATGTGGAGGCTTCGAATCGAATAGTACTTCCAAGTGCATGTAACACCCCGAAATCGGATCAGCGGAAACATACGGGTCGGGGGTGTTATTGAATAGTTATCACGATCACAAGGTACAAAGAATGGTTTTACGTAAACCATTTTAGAAGAAACGTTATGATTTAAAACATACAGTTTACAGTATTTAAAACAGTGCGGGAAAATTTAGTTTCATAAAAGATTTAAAGTGGTCCCAAATAGTTTCCGAGTCTTCTATGACCATGTCATGCCCTCCTTCAAGCTCCTCCAAAGGTAAGACATGCAGCGGAAAAGAGTTAACACCTGAGATAAAACATGCGAAAATTTAGTTTCATAAAAGATTTAAAGTGGTCCCAAATAGTTTCCGAGTCTTCTATGACCATGTCATGCCCTCCTTCAAGCTCCTCCAAAGGTAAGACATGCAGCGGAAAAGAGTTAACACCTGAGATAAAACATGCTAAAAGTCAACACAAAGGTTGAGTGAATTCATAGGTTTAAAGTAAAGCAGTTGATCACAATATTTCGAGTTTCCAAGAAAATGGGCTACGATGTTAAATGCCCGTAAATTCAGATATTACCACTGCACTAAGCTCATGACACGCAAAATGTTAACCGGCACCAGAAACTCTAGCGTAAGTCGACAATAACCGTGGAATTTCATAATCAATATATTTGCCCCCAAGTAGGTATCTTGCCAAATACCTAGGTAATTCAAATATAGCACACCCGTGTTGCCTACCTGGTCAACAATATAACACCCCCAGAAATCGGGTCCAGCGGAAGCATACATGTCGCTAGGGTGCTACTCAATTGATATCACAATACAAGTACAAAGAACGGTTTTTACCACATTCATTTAGGATAAAATTTGTTAACAAAAGTGTTAAATTTACATCATTAAAAGTAGTGCGGAAATATGCCTTTAAATAAGTTAAACGGTCCCAAATGTTTATCAGAGTCTTCTATGACCATGCCATGCCCTGCCAAGAGCCTCCAATAGCGTGCAATTGCTTAATACCTGAAAATACATGCTAAAGTGTCAACACGAGGTTTGTGAGTTCATAGAGTTTAGTGTAAAATGTAAAGCATTTGAATGAAGGTTTCCCAGCAAAGGCATTGTAAATCCACCCAGTTCCAAGCCTCGCCCATACAAGACTTGCAACCTGCGTGTTTACAACCCACTGCTAAATAAGATCTGGTTTAGGTAAACAAAAGTAATATATAGACCAAGATTCAAAGATATGTGTGACAATGTCGCTATATAAAGATAAGTGTAAAAATATCGCCATGTAAAGATAAGTGTGGAAATGTCGCCATCTAATCAATGCTGACAATGTCGCCATATAAACAATTCTGACAATGTCGCCATATAAATAAGTCTGACAATGTCGCCATATAATCAATTCTGACAATGTCGCCATTTAAACAATTAATAATGTTTAAAAGACAAGTCACATTACAAGTAAAACAAGCATGGTGTTTAATTGTAAAACGAACAGTGAGTTTAAATGTAAAACGAGCATAAAGTTTAAATATAAACGAGCATGTATTCTCCCCCAAAACAGTTACAAAACAAGTAAAAGTAGGGGCTATGAAACTCACGATAATCCTTAAAAGTTTAAAGTGCTTGTGAAGGTAAATGAAAATAATTGAGCATGTATTCTCCCCCAAAACGTAATCCAAAACGTATAAAGGTAGGGGCTATGGAACTCACGGTAATCCTTAAAAGATTAAAGTGCTTGTGAAGGTAAATGAAAATAATTGAGCATGTATTCTCCCCCAAAACGTATAAAGGTAGGGGTTATGAAACTCACGGTAATCCTTAAAAGATTAAAGTGCTTGTGAAGGTAAATGAAAATAATTGAGCATGTATTCTCCCTCAAAACGTAATCCAAAACGTATAAAGGTAGGGGCTATGGAACTCACCTGATGTGATAGAAACAATGATAATAATGAATATGCTGAAATGAGGCTCGGTCTCTAACCGCGACCTAATATGAGGATATGATCTAATGTAAGCAAATGAAATGATGCTACACATGCAAATACATATGTTATCGATACCACTCGTGAAATTTGGAAATAGTGTTTATCGTTGAAAAATACATTTTCGACGTCTCGTTAAGTTATAAACTACTTTTCGAGTAAATATGATGAAACGATTCTCCACGATCCTCGTTTGGTGCTCTATCGGCAAATAGAGTGTTTTCGTCGTAGTTCAATATTTTTCTCAACTTGTAAAAATATGGCCAAACGGCCTCGCAAAACTAGTCGCGAAATGGTGTACGTTAAGTGTTAAGAAATAAGCTCGACGTTTTTGAAAACCTTGTAACAATAACTTAAAGTTGTAGCTTTGACATTAAGTCCATACGCGTCTCGATCAATGAGAAAATCAGCTCTCAACATGTTTACTTGCAAAAACTGCTTTAGACTTAGAATATATTATCTATATAAAAGCTGATAAAATGTATATTGAATCGTCGAGTTTCAAATGCTCGTATCTTGGTCGTTATAAGCTCGTTTTCTACGTTCTTTATATCCACGGCTTCGTATTAGTATGAAATATCATATTTTCAGTAGGTCGGCTCATCTAGATCATGTCTAACGCCTCGTTTTAGCCGTTGAAATTCGTGGGACAGCGCGTATAATTTTCAGAAAACTAGTTTTCGTCGCCAAACTTAGAAAAATCATAACTTTCTCGTCGTAAGTCGGTTTTTGCTCATTCAAGCGGCCACGGTTTCGTTTTTGAAAGTATTTTCTGAATATGAAGGCCAAAATATCCCCTGAGCTACTGAGTTTTCCAGATTTCATGTTTTTGGACAGACCCTTTTCTATTGTTGTTAAAAATCACTTTTATGGTTCAAGACTTGATCAAACCACTTCCAATCAACACCACAACTAATCTAATCCTACCATACACCTTCTTAGGGTGTCATGGGATCCTAAACATCACCAACATTGATGGATTTCATGAGATTACTAATAAAACTTATGGATCTATTGTTTAAAATGAAAGGTTAAGCATGGAGTGGTATGAAACATATATATTTGCATAACTAGTTACTAATATAACTTGAAAATACATCAAATGAAATTATGAAAAGATTGAAAAGATTACTTGAAGCTTACTTGATGATTTGAAGAGTTTTGGAGATGATTATGTAAGAAATCTTGGGATTTTTATTTCAAAATCCTAATAAGGATTGTAAATGGAACTTGTTTATAACTCGATCTTCAAAAGTTTATGGATTCTCTTGGTGTTCTTGTTCTTGGCCGATCAAAGAGGAGAGAAAAGAGAGAATATGT
Source organism: Artemisia tridentata subsp. tridentata (assembly GCA_021014915.2). Taxonomy (NCBI): domain Eukaryota; kingdom Viridiplantae; phylum Streptophyta; class Magnoliopsida; order Asterales; family Asteraceae; genus Artemisia; species Artemisia tridentata. The sequence goes on from CP139504.1 coordinate 313,422,046, forward strand.
GAGTTTATTTGCTAGTTGATTTGTGTAGTAATGTGTTATGGAAATTAAATCAAGAAACATAAGGAACCTTTGCATTTATGATAGTCTTTCTAATCAAGTGCTAATGGGAAGTATTAGGGGCTGGGTGGGGGGGGGGGGGGCGGGGGCGGCATGTGTAAGTAAAAGAGATGGATTTGATGTGTAATTAAAGATCTTGTCCCCATTAGATAAGTATTTGTTTGTTTTAAGCATGCACTAGGTGTTATCGTGTACCGAGTTAACTGAAAATAAATCGTGACGAGGTGAAATAAAATACGACGAAGTTGTAAAAATTGTAAAATCATATTCCTTGCAAGAATCGGGTGTTAGAATAATTATTGGGTTGAAATTTCGCAAACCGACGGTGTTATAAGCTTTTAACGAGAAATATAGTAAACGATTTAAAAACACCGGGTAATTAAATAATGAAATCTCTATATCATTATAATGAGTTGGAAAATGTATTATGTTCATTGTCGGGAGTGTCGGGTGTTTTACTCGTAGTAACGACTGAGTGGTAATGTTTATTTAATAATTAACCATACGTTAATGAAAATCACACAAACCCGTGCATGACCTAATGTGATGATGATGCTACTGATGGTATGTAGACTTCTCTAGTCTATATGATGTGTCCTTACTGATGATGCATGAATACGCAGCTAAACAATAATGGTTACGCGCATTTTGAATACCCGTAAACCTAGTTTATGAAATGATGAATGATGCCCATAAATAGTGATTTCCCTCCGGGAATGAATAGTGTCTCATGAATAGTAAATTTTTTGAAAACTTCTCAAAGTCTCAAACTGACTTCAAAAATGATGAATAGTGAACGACAAATAGTGGTTGATGAATAGTAAATGATGAATAGTAATCCGTGAATAGTGACTTGTCGATGTTTGAAAAATGACCTGAAATTACTGGTTGTCACAAACAGGGATGCGATGGTCAATCCTATAGGCCTATATACTATAATCGCGCTCACCCACAGGTGATTAATGGTTCATGATCGAGGGACTTGTTGTTGGCAAGGAAGGTACTTAGTGCTTATCAGGTGGTTATTAAAGTTTCCATTTCAAATAATAGTTTGTAAACAATTGTGATCATAGTAAATGCTGTAGCATGTATCTCACCCCAAATAGTTTATAAAACAGTTAAGCAAGTAAATAGTGGGGCTATGTGTTGGAATTTAGTAATCATGACAATCATATATTAAACCCATAATCAAAGTACACAAGAATGCGGAAGCGTGTAAACAAGTATAACACATAATAATTAACTAAAACATAAAAGGAACGTACCGTATTGATTCTAGCCCGAACAAGAATCAAAAGCAATTGTCTTGAACAATATGAAGAACCCTAATTAGGGTTTATATGAATCAATGATCAATCCCTTACCGTTTTATTGATCGATTCCTTGATAACAACTAAAGTAAGTTGTTACCTCGTTCTTGTACACACAAACTATAACGAATAAGAGATTATGCAAGTAATAATAAAACACTTTGTTTTGGATTAACCAAAATCGACACACCCTATGTATTAAGGTATAACAATCGGCCAAAAAGAAACAAGAAAAGAAAACAAGTTCAGGTTTATGTGTGTGTGCACAAAAGGTGAGAAACAAATAACCCTAAGCCTTGTATATATACTAGGTAAACTTGGGGGACAAGTTTGAGTGGGATTGGGTCTCCCCATACCCTTTGTCGACCGGTTCTACAAGCCCAAGAGGGTTTCCAAATCCTTCTTGGCACTTAGTTTCACTCTAGTCCTTTTCTTTCATATTTAACGATAGTTAGTCCATACGGTTAAGTACTAACGACCGTTAAGTCCGTTAAGTGTTTAAATAATTATATATATACATAACATTTCACATATATAATTATTATACTCTTATTCTTGTTTGCATTGTGTGCAATCCCGAGGTCTCGGATTCGATACTAGACATACGACTATTAATATTTATCCACAAACTCCAACAGCTCCCACTTGGATATCTATTAATAGCATAATGACATTGGTTAGCGTCTTGCAACACTCCAATGTCCCTAGTTCAACTCGAGCTAGGTTTCCTGGAAAAACCTTTAATGATTCATCATTATTATTATCCTTTTGTTTCTAATACCACGTTAATAAAGATATGGATCTCAGTCATTCTTTAATTAACAATTCTGTTTCTCGTTATTTATGATTGAACAAGATTACCAAAATATCTGAACGTATTCCAGATAGACTTTGGGCGTGCGCACGCAAACACCTTGTCAACCCTACGAGGGGCCCAGCAGTATTAAACTTCAAAACGAATTTGAAGGAACAAATTCTTTCTTGACTACAAGAATAACCCATAGACTTTGCAACATTTCTGAAAACAATCCTTATAACTCCCAGTTACGGTAAGCGGTAAATTGCTTCACAGAAATGCACTACATCCATGACACTTATCTGGTATCTCAAGTCTGAGGATAACTAAATTCATGATTTACTTACTGACAAGATCCACAAAGTAAAATCATGTAGTTGGGATAAGTCCTATATTCACTTCATTGAATATCATGTGAAATTGGTATGTCACTGCATCAATATACTTTCAAGTATATTCTAACCAATACTCAGATTTGTCTTAGTTTAATGATATTCCCATATCATTAATTGACAATGGACAATTTTGAATAACATAAGTTATTCACGGATTTAAACATGCAAATATAGGACACAATTTATTATTAATGAAAACAAACGTACTAAGTACTTTAATTCATTATAAATAATAATTGCTTAATGTCCTTTATCCAGACACTAAATAGATCAATGCATGATAACTCTAGTTAATGAATTTTGTCTCAAGTAATGACTTGTTGACAACTATGCCTCAAGTACTGACAATCATACTTGTTGACAAGGCATAAATCAACTAACTTTGATCTATAAAATTTTGAGAATACTTATTTCAAGAATTATTGAAATTATTGTATGTGTGTATCCAACTATCCTGATATAGTCACACAATACTTCATAAATGATGTGATATCCTCAACCATCAATTTATGACAATCAAACTTTCAAACATTTTAAAGTTTAAAGTATTCTTACCTTTTAATGTATAATGCAACTATGCTTCTTAGTTAAGCATAACTAGTTTACATGGCCATTATCAAGGATAAAATCCTACCATGACTAGTATTGAGTGTCATCTCAATCAAACAAACACTATTGTATAAAACTACAATATGCCTTTTAACTATTCCGTAAACTTAATATCAATTGTGTAATTTGGATGTCATATAATCTTTCAAGATTTGTTGGCTATAACAATTACGCAACAACTTGCCTTATTGTTTATACTTAGAATTTAGGAGCAATTCCAGGTTGAGGATCATTATTCTAAGTCCAAACGTATTCGATTAGAATATCCATTACACAATTTATCAAATATCTTTTATTAGATATCAAATGTTGTCAAATCATTTTACATTCAAACATGATACAACAATGATATACATGAAAATCCTAGAATCAATCATAGATTTTATTCATGTTCTAACTTATCAAAAGATATATTTTCATTTAAACTTTCTAAATGATATGTTATGTCTTATTAGATTTAATTACTGCACATGTTTATAATAATAAACATATATCTCAAGGTTGTATGTTTTACTTCTTAAATTCTTCAAGTAAAGTTTCATTCCAAGTTAAGACTTAACATTTTAACTTACATGGAATGTTACTTCCCATATGTTATACAACATACATTATTTAAGAAATTAAACATAATACTCCCACTAGCTTTTAGGAATACTTAGAAATTGTCTTATTTCAATTATAAATCAAACAATGGATTTAATAATTAAACATAAGAATATTTCATAGATGCATGCATTAATCCATTCATGGATTATTACACTTTGTACACTTCCAAAATAATTATGAATTCAAAATCCTTTTGATTACTTACCGTCCTCGCTCAAGTAATCACTCAAGAAAGAGTTTGATATTCCATTGTCATTCTTCATATAAATGAAAATAGATATGACAATTATTATCTTTATATATTTAATGTGCTTATGAAAGAGTATTCAATCATAGTTAATTACTTAAGTATGATTAATAATCTTGTCAAAAGACATACATTAAATATGTGTACAATATTGTCCATATGATTTCTACATAAAGATTTAAACCACTAGGGTTTTCTATCTTTAAATAAACTCATCATCATTCTCTAACTATTAAGAATTAAGATAAACCAAATTTGAAAAATTTGAATATCTTTATGAACAACATCTAAAACATTCATAGTATGAGTAATTTACCCAACTCATTATTTGGTAATACTTCATCATATAATCCTCAGCATATTAATCAAATATCTGAGATATCCAAGTGGATCCATGAATGAGAATTCCATCATTTTGAGATCCAACATTTACATGTCTAATCTCATCATGATATTTGCTAGTGTATTTTAGAAGATTATGTATCTTGTAACTTTATCTCTACAAGATAAAACTCCCACTTGCCTTTTGTAATTTATAGATTGTCTATAAATAATTAGCAAGTTAAGCAACACCAATTTGTTCTTATTTGGGACATTACAAATACACTTTGATAGTTCTTGACATTCGTTTGTTAAAATCCAGCTTCATCAGAAGTTTAACAAATTCAGAACTTCATTTTAAGACTTAATGTGATTCATCACATTCCATAATAAATAATGTCTTATAAATCTTCTAGGAGTCTAATTGAGTATATTCAATCCATACTCAATTTCCTAACCTTGATAACTTTTGGAAGAAAAGAAGTTATAGTTATCTTTAACCAAACAATACAAATAAAGTTTGATTTTCCTAACTGAACATACCACAAATATGTGGTATTTCATTAGAACTCATATTGTGAGATAATCTAACAATATGAAAGATAACTTTGTATTCCTATTGGCTTACCTATTTCCCAACTAAGTCATCTTAATGATGAAATAGAATTTCAAGCCTCTTGCATGCATTATAACTCAAGTACTTATTAAATAAGTCACTTCATGTTCATGTCTCAATCAAGAAGACATAAACCGTTATAATCTCACTTCACGTTATAAATCATTGATCAACTCAATGACTTCTTGTATATGTCTTTAATAAAGAAGACATAACAAGTTAACGTCTTACTTTAGATTATACTAAGTCTTAAAGATTTCATATTTATAACTTTACAATAAAGTATAAATATTTATAACTAAAGTAATCATGAACACCATCATTTGGTTTCAATAGTATTTTCAAGTTAACTTATTACTTCATTTATTTATGTCATTCAAAGAATACATAATTATTGAAGTAGTATTATATTACTTCATGCATTTATGTCATTCCAATAATACATAAATATTAAAGTTGAAGTAATCTTGTTATCACATTGACACAAGTTCTAATAAGTATCTAATTTAGAAACTGTAAATTTTTCGTGTGTGGTCTCACGCACACTTGGAAATTTACCTTGTCATTAATTTTGGTCCAGGTCTCACGCATACCCAAAATTAACTCCAAGTGTTTTTAAGAATAGATATGTATAATCATATTAGAACAAGAATCTCTTACCTTGCGGTTAAGAGAATCTACTAAATCATATTCTAATATGTTGTACCTTGCACACAATAAAGATTTCTCCCACTTGTGCATGGAACAACATCATGTACCACATAGACAACACTACACGTGTTTGTTAATGTGATCAATATGATTTGTGTCATTCGCATAACTAGTAGATATAGAATTACTCAATCAATCAAGGAAACGCACATGACTATCCTTGAAAATATTAGTATCTATATTTGGAAAGTAATTATCTTGAGGCATTCAAAAGATAATCCGAGTTACAATCAAGACACATAAATCTTGTAACTCCCACTGAATTAGAGAACTTACAATAATCCCTTATTCAGTTCTAAGAACACACTACTCCCACTGAATTCGACACCATAATAAGTGTTTCATAAACCAGTGAAAGGAAAGAGTGTCCTTGTTACTTTCCTACATCTTTGACAAAACCTATTCGTAACAATTACTTAGGTTCTAAAAGATTGTGTTCTACTACGTAACTGATGGACTATCCACATTTACGCCAAATGCGATTCATCACATTGTTTACTATTAACTTGAAAAATTGACATGCAATTTCTTCCTTAATAGGTCTACAATTCCAACAATTGTATGTAGTACCTTCAAATGGTTAAAAACAAAACAAACAGATATACTAGCTTGTCTTTTACCATTATGCGGTAATTAGTCTAGCTTCTAATTTAATAACTCATAAATTCACAATAATCTTAACGATTTAAAACTTGCTATGAGTTATGTATTTAGAATTTAGACAATTCTAATTTTCCCATCATACCTTTCTCATTCATGAAAATGAATAGGATTTAGTCTCACGCTTCTCATATGAAAGGAGACTTGGTTTATTCTTTTAATAAAATTGACTCTAACCAAAACCCCTACAGGTGTAGATCAATTTACTAATAAAGAATAACCCATGTTTACGGTTTATCGTTGCATTAATACAATTAAAAGAATTTACAAAATTCAGTTTAGTATTTTCGATAATAGCTCTTTAAGAAAATAAAATACCCATTGGTAAATATTCATAAAAACCACAGTATTTTCTTAAAGCTAGGATCCTAATTGACATAGTACCATTACATCAGTTGATCTGCTAGTAATGATAGTATTCAACTAGGTAATTGTCGAACAATAATTGGCAAACAATTTTCCAATTCCTAGATCATTATGGGATTTACATCATATTGATTCATCAATATGTCATGTAAGCATGTTTCATCCCATCTCATGCCTTAAGCTCTAGGTCTCACGCATCAGCTTAATTAAGTTGTCTAACTTAGAAACAGTAAATTCATCCATGTGTGGTCTCACGCACACTCGGAAATTTACCTTGTCATTAATTTTGGTCCAGGTCTCACGCATACCCAAAATTAACTTCAAGCGTTCCTTATAGTTAGACGGCATGTAACTTAAAGTTTAGGGTATTTAGTTTTTGGTGTGACAAAAAACATGTACAAAGACGCATGCACTCATCTTTGTATTATTAGTTTTCAAAACAATTTTTATTAACCAATTAGTTAAGAGTAAACCAAAAAACTATGTACTTGAGGTATTGGGTTCACCAATTAAAGAAGTACCAACAATTATCGCCCACATATCCTACTCTTACATGTTATTCGGATATTTGCCACAAAAATGGCGCATGGAATTGAGGTAAATCACCCTTAAGATGATAGTGTACGTAAATAGTGATATAGGTAAGTCGCAGTTGACGCACAAGCGGGCCCTGAGAGCCGGTAGGAGCGGATCTCTTAAAAAACCCCTCTCCAGATAAACCCACCACACAGTTTGTCAACTTTGGTCCGCCTTTCACACACTATTGTACAAAAAACATCAATCAAGCAAAAGTTTATGATCTTAATCTTAAAAAATAAGTAACAAAGTTTAGATCTTGCTAGTCTCGCCTGGGAGCTGATTACCGTGCGAATCGGACCACTAGCGGCACATAAGACTCTGCAAGATCCTTACTTTATCACTTTATGTTTCACCTTCATTAGTCCAATTTAATTTTTCTTTTAAAAAAAAGTTACCCTTTTTATTGCTTACTTTAACATATCACACATATATATATAAAAAACAATAAACAAGTAATTTAAAAGAAAAACAACAATCAACTAATAAGAAAAACAATTAATTGTTAGTGAAACATCTAGCCACATGCAACCTTTTAAACAAATCCTATTAATAATCTATATGTGAATTATTATGTATAGAATCAATAAAACTCCCATTGGTATTCGAGCTCATTGTACCCAATGGACCACAGTCGCCAACAATTGGCCGCGTAAGTTTTAATAATAATATACCACGTTGCACATAACCGATTCATTAATTTAATATATTAGGTCTTCCCTAATTTTTAGATTTATCTAAACATGTAGCAAACATCTAAACAATTTAATTCAAGTAATTATCCGTGACTAATATGCATGTACAGTCACGGATTCATGCATATCATATAGCAATTAGGTCACAAGATACATAACACAACAACTTGTTAAAGACCTAGGGTTTCTAATTAATCCCAATTAATTATGAAAAACACAAACCCTAATTAGGGTTTATGGATCAAATCGACACCCCCCCCCTTAATTAGGGTTAGGGTTTCGACTTTTAATTAAAAAAAAATTTTAATAATAAAACCCTAGAAAATAAAACATGTATAATCTAAACAATTTAAAGATAAGTTTTTTTTATTGTTTAAGTAATCAATTACATGTTATACATGGCTCGTGATGCCACTGTTGGAATTTAGTAATCATGACAATCATATATTAAACCCATAATCAAAGTACACAAGAATGCGGAAGCGTGTAAACAAGTATAACACATAATAATTAACTAAAACATAAAAGGAACGTACCGTATTGATTCTAGCCCGAACAAGAATCAGAAGCAATTGTCTTGAACAATATGAAGAACCCTAATTAGGGTTTATATGAATCAATGATCAATCCCTTACCGTTTTATTGATCGATTCCTTGATAACAACTAAAGTAAGTTGTTACCTCGTTCTTGTACACACAAACTATAACGAATAAGAGATTATGCAAGTAATAATAAAACACTTTGTTTTGGATTAACCAAAATCGACACACCCTATGTATTAGGGTATAACGATCGGCCAAAAAGAAACAAGAAAAGAAAACAAGTTCAGGGTTATGTGTGTGTGCACAAAAGGTGAGAAACAAATAACCCTAAGCCTTGTATATATACTAGGTAAACTTGGGGGACAAGTTTGAGTGGGATTGGGTCTCCCCATACCCTTTGTCGACCGGTTCTACAAGCCCAAGAGGGTTTCCAAATCCTTCTTGGCACTTAGTTTCACTCTAGTCCTTTTCTTTCATATTTAACGATAGTTAGTCCATACGGTTAAGTACTAACGACCGTTAAGTCCGTTAAGTGTTTAAATAATTATATATATACATAACATTTCACATATATAATTATTATACTCTTATTCTTGTTTGCATTGTGTGCAATCCCGAGGTCTCGGATTCGATACTAGACATACGACTATTAATATTTATCCACAAACTCCAACACTATGAACTCACCTCAGTATGTAGCAATGCAAAATATCACAAACATCACGACTGGCATCAAAGAGGAAAGGCATGATGATATTAAAAGTAGAGCACAACGACACTCAATCGGCACAACCTAGTATATGAATAATATGTCTCAGCACTATCTTTAAAGTGATTTGTAAAAAAATACTCGTATTTGAAATGAAAATGTTTTATTTCAATGGCGTTTTGAGTTAAATAAAGTTTAAGACTCGTGTGGATCCGAGACGTTAAAATAGCAAAAGTCGGCAAACACGAACGGATACGAAGAAAGAATAATGAAGAGAAAAGAGGAACAAATTAAGAAAAGATTAAGAAAGGAGGACAAACAGAAAGCATCGATCGATTGTTTCAAGATTAATTCACGTAAGACGAAGAAAGTCGACGAAACAAAATTAAACACATAACAAAAGAATCAAGAAACGAAAAGGAAATAACAAACGAATAAGAATAAGAAAAGAAAGAAATAAGAGAAATAAAATGTCAACATGTTGTTTCGGTGTACTACCCTTTTTCCCAAATAATTGATGAAATATTGCAGTTTTGGAAGAAATTGTTTAAGTATTTGAAAAGGTTTTTAAGTTATTAGAATAATTGTAATTGATTATAAAAGATTTTATAGAAATTTGGGCATGATGTGCCCGTTTACAAAACATTTTCAAGTCGTTACGACTTTTAAATACACATTTTATTATCTCATTTTGTAAATTATTATATATACTATGAACACTATTAGTTGCTTATTTATATTATTTCTTAAGTTTTATTGACTATTTTGTTTATATTTTCCAAATTAATCACCTAAAACAATATATCGAGTAACGAAAAATTAAATAAACACGATTCAAAACAAATAATAAAAGGAATATAATGACGCAAGGGTATTGGGCTTCGGCCCAATACTCAACTCATACACATTAGGGTTTCGGGTCTAAGTTATCAGTAGTTAATCCGATATATGGGTTTGGTTTTTTGCTATAAGTCAAACCAAATTTCAATTGTTATTGCCAAATTTTACAATGCCGAATTGAATCAAGTTTTATGATATATTTACATGTCAAGTTTTAATCAGGTTTTAATTCCTATTACATGTCAAATATGTGCCGAAATGCTTTAATGTTTACCACCACACATCCGCAACCAAAACAACACTAAATCTACCATAAGTGAAATGAGACTATGCCACGACTCTTTTGAGTCATGGCTCAAGTCATCCCGAGTCAAACGACTCTTGTTTAACCAACAATACAACACCCACAATATACCATACAAGTTGCAAATCCAAATTCCAAATACTACATATTCAAGGGCCTTGCCGTGACTCAACGGAGTCACGGCTCGAGCAGCCAAAGGGCTCTTGGTCTCAACCATTGTTGGCACAACCAACAACCAACAATCTGAATCCAATTATTACAACAATCCACAACCAGACTTAATCTAATCTATGCTAACACACCCATCCCTACTGCTAAATGAAATCCAACCTCAACACAGTCAAAACCAATAAAATCGACACAACCACAAATAAATATGTACAACCAAATCGAATGAAACAACTGAATAATACAACCAGATCGAAAATAAATTAAATGAATAAGGACTGAACAACCAAATAGAATCGGAATAAATAAACAAATAAAATAAATAAATAAACTGATAAAATTAAAGATAAGAACAAGTGTCCGAAACTTAATCCTAGTTCGAATCCCAGTTCTGCCGTGACTCTTTGAGTCACGGTCAAAGCTTCATACGAGCGTGAGCTCTTCGGCTTCAATCAACAGGGTCAACACGGTCTTAACTCGTTACAACAACTCCAAGACTCAGCTACAAAATAAGTAATAAATCAAAACGTACGAAATAAATAAAATATGATCGGACTGAGTCATGGTTTTTACGGCGTTATAAAACAGGTCCACACGATTTTATTTAGATTGAACGGTTTTAAACATGTTTTATTAAATAAATATAGTTTTTGAAACTAGGGTTTCGATTAAATTCGAAACGAAGCAGAATAAGGGCGCGTGGTTTACGTTTTCGAGGAGATAAACGGATGGGGAAGTGTCGGTTAATGATTGGTGGAGGACAGAGGTGGCGGTGGTGGCGCGTGGTGGTGCTACACACCTCCGATGGATGTGAAACTTTCCAGATAGGAGGGGGTTTCGTTGATCTATCGATTGGGGTAAAGGTTCAAGTTTTCCGGAAAATTTTCCGGTGGCCGGAATTTGGTCGGACGGTGGAGGTGGCCGGAGTTATGCCGGAGAAGAAAGGGGAGAGGGGAGAGGTTATTTTAGGAGTGTGTATGTGTTTTTATTAAAGAAAATAAAAATCCGACCCTTATATACCCTCAGAGGGACCTTTCCTGGACAAAACCAAACATGAGGGGTGCGGTGAAAATATTGGCCGGAGGGATATAAGTTGCCAAGTAGTTATATTTTTGCTTTATTGCTTGTGGGGCCCATTAAGTGCATCAAACGGACTCGAAAAATTACGAAATTTGCGCCATTGTTTCCGAAATAATTTTTCCGATAAAAACGTGTATAAATATGCATATCATGCCCTCCTCCAAGATTTAAAGTGGTCCCAAATAGTTTCTGATTCTTCTATGACCATATCATGCCCTCCTCCAAGCTCCTCCAAAGGTAAGACATGCAGCGGAAAAGAGTTAACACCTGAGATAAAACATGTTAAAAGTCAACACAAAGGTTGAGTGAATTCATAGGATCAATGTAAAGCAGTTGATCACAATATTTTGAGTTTCCAAGAAAATGGGCTACGATGTTAAATGCCCGTAAATTCAGATATTACCACTGCACTAAGCTCATGACACGCAAAATGTTAACCGGCACTAGAAACTCTGGCGCAATTCGACAATAACCGCGGAATTTCATAATCAATATATTTACCCCCAAGTAGGTATCTTGCCAAATACCTAGGTAATTCAAATATAGCACACACGTGTTGCCTACCTGGTCAACAGGGATGGGATGGTCAATCGTATAGGCCTATATACTATAATCATGCTCACCCGTAGGTGATTAATGGTTCATGATCGAGAGACTTGCTGTTGGCAAGGAATGTACTTAGTGCTTATCAAGTGGTTATCAAAGTTTCCTTTTCAAATAACAGTTTGTAAACAATTGTGATCATAGTATAAGCAGTAGCATGTATCTCACCCCCAAATAGTTTATAAAACAGTTAAGCAAGTAAATAGTGGGGCTATGAACTCACCTCAGTATGTAGCAATGCAAAATATCACAAACATCACGACTAGCATCAAAGAGGAAAGGCATGATGATATTAAAAGTAGAGAACAACGGCACTCAATCGGCACAACCTAGTATATGAATAATATGTCTCAGCACTATCTTTAAAGTGATTTGTAAAAAAATACTCGTATTTGAAATGAAAATGTTTTATTTCAATGGCGTTTTGAGTTAAATAATGTTTAAGACTCGTGTGGATCCGAGACGTTAAAATAGCAAAAGTCGGCAAACACGAACGGATACGAAGAAAGATTAACGAAGAGAAAAGAGGAAGAAATTAAGAAAAGATTAAGAAAGGAGGACAAACAGAAAGCATCGATCGATTGTTTCAAGATTAATTCACGTAAGACGAAGAAAGTCGGCGAAACACAATCAAACACATAACAAAAGAATCAAGAAACGAAAAGGAAATAACAAACGAATAAGAATAAGAAAAGAAAGAAATAAGAGAAATAAAATGTCAACATGTTGTTTCGGTGTTCTACCCCTTTTCCCAAATAATTGATGAAATATTGCAGTTTTGGAAGAAATTGTTTAAGTATTTGAAAAGGTTTTTAAGTTATTAGAATAATTGTAATTGATTATAAAAGATTTTATAGAAATTTGGGCATGATGTGCCCGTTTACAAAACATTTTCAAGTCGTTACGACTTTTAAATACACATTTTATTATCTCATTTTGTAAATTATTATATATACTATGAACACTATTAGTTGCTTATTTATATTATTTATTTATATTATTTATCAATAGTTAATCCGATATATGGGTTTATAAACCATTAGACAATTGCCGTGACTCATTGAGTCACGGCTCGAGTCTATTGAGCCAAAGACTTTGGTTTTTGGCTATAAGTCAAACCAAATTTCAATTGTTATTGCCAAATTTTACAATGCCGAATTGAATCAAGTTTTATGATATATTTACATGTCAAGTTTTAATCAGGTTTTAATTCCTATTACATGTCAAATATGTGCCGAAAGGCTTTAATGTTTACCACCACACATCCGCAACCAAAGCAACACTAAATCTACCTTAAGTGAAATGAGACTATGCCGCAACTCTTTTGAGTCACGGCTCAAGTCATCCCGAGTTAAACGACTCTTGTTTAACCAAGAATACAACACCCACAATATACCATACAAGTTGCAAATCTAAATTCCAAATACTACCTATTCAAGGGCCTTGCCGTGACTCAACGGAGTCATGGCTCGAGCAGCCAAAGGGCTCTTGGTCTCAACCATTGTTGGCACAACCAACAACCAACAATCTGAATCCAATTATTACAACAATCCACAACCAAACTTAATCTAATCTATGCTAACACACCCATCCCTAATGCTAAATCAAATCCAACCTCAACACAGTCAAAACCAATAAAATCCACACAACCACAAATAAATATGTACAACCAAATCGAAAGAAACAACAAAATAATACAACCAGATCGAAAATAAATTAAATGAATAAGGACTGAACAACCAAATAGAATCGGAATAAATAAAAAAATAAAATAAATAAATAAACTGATAAAATTAAAGATAAGATCAAGTGTCCGAAACCTAATCCTAGGTCGAATCCCAGTTCTGCCGTGACTCTTTAAGTCACGGTCAAAGCTTCATACGAGCGTTAGCTCTTCGGCTTCAATCACTAGGGCCAACACGGTCTTAACTCGTTACAACAACTCCAAGACTCGGCTACAAAATAAGTAATAAATCAAAACGTACGAAATAAATAAAATATGATCGACTCACCCGAGTCAACGCGAGTTGACTCGGTGAGTCACCTTGACTCGGACTGAGTCAAGGTTTTTACGGCGTTATAAAACAGATCTACACGATTTTATTTAGATTGAACGGTTTTAAACATGTTTTATTAAATAAATATAGTTTTCGAAACTAGGGTTTCGAATAAATTCGAAAAGAAGCAGAATAAGGGCGCGTGGTTTACGTTTTCAAGGAGATAAACGGATGGGGAAGCTTCGGTGAATGATTGGTGGAGGACAGAGGTGGCGGTGGTGGCGCGTGGCGGTGCTACACACCTCGGATGGATGTGAAACTTTCCAGATAGGAGGGGGTTTCGTTGATCTATCGTTTGGGGTAAAGGTTCAAGTTTGCCAGAAAATTTTCTGGTGGCCGGAATTTGGTCGGATGGTGGAGGTGGCCGGAGTTATGCCGGAGAAGAAAGGGGAGAGGGGAGTGGTTATTTTAGGAGTGTGTATGTGTTTTTATTAAAGAAAATAAAAATCCAGCCCTTATATACCCTCAGAGGGACCTTTCCTGGAAAAAACCAAACATGAGGGGTGCGGTGAAAATATTGGGCGGAGGGGTATAAGTTGCCAAGTAGTTATACTTTTGCTTTATTGCTTGTGGGGCCCATTAAGTGTATCAAACGGACTCGAAAAATTACGAAATTTGCTCCATTGTTTCCGAAATAATTTTTCCGATAAAAACGAGTATAAATATGCATATCTTTCCAAAAATAAATTTATTTGGCAAATTCTATTCGTTTCGCGTTTTCTAGGTTGTGCCGGCTTGCTAAATGAATAATGCCCACGTTTTAACAAGATATACACTGTTTTTCAATCCCAAACAAGTTCAAAGGGATTTAGAATAGTTTGAAAGCTTAAGGGAAAATCAGAAATAATATTTTGGCTTGTAAAATAAATTAAGGAAATTTTCCAGGTGTTACAGTGCAGGACTATGCACTCTGGGAGATTATTGAAGATGGAAATTCTTTTAAACCATCAACAACTGTTACAACAGTTGATGGTGAGGAAAAGACAACTGTGAATACATCTCTAGTTACTGCAGAAGAGAAGCTGCAAAAGAAGAATGATGACAAAGCTAGGAGTTTGTTAATGATGACCATCCCCAATGATCAGCTCCTAAACTTCATCAAATACAAGGATGCAAAATCCTTGTTTGAAGCAATCACTACTCGGTATGGTGGTAATGAAGCCACCAAAAAGTCCCAAAAGACCTTATGGAAGCAAAACTTTGAAAACTTTAGTGCTTCTAGTAATGAGTCTTTAGATCACATGTTTAACAGATTGCAAAAGATTGTTAGCCAACTGGCTGTGTTAGGAGTTTAAATCCCTCGTGAAGATTTGAAATCTTAGTTCTTAAGGAGTTTACCTGCTGAATGGTATACTCATGTGGTGGTATGGAAGAATAAGCCTGAGATTGACACTATGAGTCTCAATGATCTATACAACAACTTTAAGATTGTTGAACAAGAAGTGAATAAATCTTGAGGTTCTAGTTCAAGCTCAAGCTCTGGGAATATGGCTTTTGTGTCATCTCCCAGCAACACCATTCCTGAAGAGGTGAAAGTGGTTGCGGGAGTTAGTACTGCTAACCCTATTGTTAGCACTATAGCCCATCAACTAGCACTGCTAGTATTAGTGATACTACCTTTTATGCATTCCTGACCAGCCAAAACAATGGGTCTATGCTATCACATGAAGATCTAGTGCAGATTAATGATGATGACTTGGAAGAGATGGATCTCAAGTGGCAGATTTCACTTCTTAGCATGAGGGCTAAGAAGTTCTTTCAAAGAACTGGCAAGAAGATCAACATCAGTAGTAATTATACTGCTGGTTTTGACAAGTCTAAGGTGGAATGCTTTAACTGTCACAAGTTAGGGCATTTTTCCAGAGAGTGTAGAAGACCCAGGAAACATGATAACAGGAATAAAGGGTATGGTAGCAAGCCAAAGGCAATGGAAGAGACAGACTCATCTTCAAAGGCTATGGTGGCAATTGATGGTCTAGGTTATGACTGGAGCTTCATGGCAGATGAAGAAGAAGCACCAGCTGAGATGGCACTTATGGATTTCTCTGACTTAGAGGTACACTCAGCTAAAAATTGTTCAAAAACTTGTTCTGCTCTTAAAGAATATGAAACTTTAAAGAAACATTATGATGAACAGAGAATTGAGCTAAACCAAACAAACTATAATTTGTCTAATCATAAAAGAGGTCTAGCAGTCTTAGAGGAACAAATTTTGCATTATAAGAAGAATGAGTCAGTCTTTATAGAAGATATAGTTATTCTTAAGAGAGATTTGACACTTAAAAATGCTGAGATTAGTTTACTAAAAGATGAGTTAGATAAAATCAAAAAGGAAAAAGATAATATTCAATTGAGTGTAGACACTTTAGAGTTTGCTTCTAAGGGAGGGAATAAAATCATAGAGTGTCAATTGATTAATAAGGTTAAATCTGGGTTAGGCTACAACACATGTCCACCTCCTCATAGAGGACTGCCTGCACCCCCAGGAATAGACTTAGAACATACAGGTCTTGTAGAGTTTCAAGAGCCAAAACTAGAATATGGTTGTAAGGCTAAAGAAAATGTCAAAATTAATAAACCTGGTGTGTTGAATGAACCTTTTGAAAGTGCTAGTGACACCTCTCTTACTGAGGACAATGTGTTAACTGATAGGAACTCAGATGCTCCCATCATTGAAGATTGGAAATCTGATGATGAAGATCAGGTTGTAGCTAAACCTGATGTAGTAAAGCTAGAAGGAACTGATGTTCCATAGGTGGTTAAAACTAAAACTGTTAAACCTAGATCTAATGTAAAACCAACAAAGAAAATAGCTAGATATTTTGAGATGTATAGGTCAACAAGCAAGCCTAGAGGTAACTAGAGGAACTGGAATGACCTCAAGCCCCATCAGCTAGGTAGTGGCTTTGTCATGTACGACAAGGCTTATTTTTCTTGTGGTAGCTTTGACCACCTTCAGGATTTTTATCATAACCATCAAGGGAAAAAGATGGTTACAGGAAATTATAGGGTACTTGGGAACACAAGTGATAGGGTGCACTCAAACAGGTCTCAATCTCACCCTAATGCAAATAGAATGACTCCCAGGGCAATTTTAATGAAGTCTGGCCTCAAACCAATTAGTACTGCTCGACTAGCAGTTAGTACTGCCAGACCATTTAAGACTGTTTACCCTAATCCAACAGTTTCAAGGGCAAAGCCAACTTTTAAATATGCACAACAAACATGTTAACAGGCCTTTCACAAGAAAGCAGTGTTTCAAAATAAATTTTGGAACTCAAAAGTTAAAAATGTAAAGTTATAATTAAAAAAACTTCGTGGATCGTATGAGCAAGTGGGATTAAACAATAATAATGAATAAACATGATACGCAGCGGAATAAACAAAACTATCATTATTATTAAACAAGGTTTCTTCGTCATTATCTCTAACAACTACTTACAAACACAAATAGCCCCAATGCTACGTGATCAAGTGTAGCATGGTTACCTACTCTAACAGGGATCATAGATCCTTGAGGCTTATCACAAATCTAACCTAAGCGTCTAAACAAGACTCACCCCTGGTTACACACACACCCCTTTTCCTAGATGTTACATCTCTAACATCTGTGTAAAATAATGAACGCCCCATCTCTTTATATAATAGTGATTTAGGGTTACAAAGACTTTAACATAATACATTTTAGGTCCTTCATCTTTGTCTTCATAAGTCTCCTTCATCTTTCATATTTTTTCTATTATCAACTCAAATTTAATTCCCAACAATCTTCCCCTAGTTGATAATGACAAAACTAAGTATGAAAGATCTCGACTTCTCCTTAAACCATGCTATATCATCAAGGATCTTCAAGCTGCAATCTACTATGTAAATATTCTTCCCCTTTTTGTCATCGTCAATTAGGGGACAAAAGTATGCATCTTTGACCTTCATAACCATGCATCAGTATCATACTTCCAATCTAGTCTTCCAATGTCTTGAATTGCCCTCCATGAACGAACCACAAAACGCTTACTTTTATAAATGAACTCAAGACAGAAAAATCCTAAACTATCAGTAAGAATACCAACTAGTAATCGTGAAAACCTTCACCTCGATGTAGCAAATTAATGGTTAATCATTTGATCATTAAGCTTCCCCTGAAACCCATATGTTAACCATTTGTTGAATCTTCAATTCTGTAAGCTTTATGTAATGATGAAGAAAACTAACCATTACCAATTTGATGCTGAAGTAGAATAACCCAAACTTGTGTCTTATGTCTTGTACTAAATCTGACTTCGAGCGTATACCTGATGTATAGGGAGATCATAATCTCTTGACAATAAAACTCACCTTTAATGAGACACTGAGCACAATAACGTAACTCCTTCAAGTGTTTGTCAATTCGTAGTTACCACTTGAACGAACAAACAAGTTATCTTGAAAGTGTAACACCCACTTGAAGATATGATAAGAACATAAACTCGAAAAACTCCACTTCATCGTCAAATAAGCAATAAATAATCTTCTTCGAATCAATTAGAACAAATAAGTTCGAGCCATTAATCCTTTAAGTATCAAAAACCAAAATCCAAAAATCAAACATCTTCTTGTGTGTGTGTCTTCCCCTCGGGTGTGTGTTGGAACCAACCTGTTCCAAATCAACAATCAACTATATATGCTTCCCCTCACTTTTGTAACCACATGCCACCACTGACTTGATTAAAACCTCCTTCAACTTTGCATGAAAGCACAACAGCAAATAAAGAAACCTTTCACTCGTTGTGTATAACTTATTAGCGTGCAAAGATTTTGCATGAAAAGAATTATCATGCCTTCACATTAAGTTCACCGACCCACGATATAAGTAATCTTAAACTTGATATATCAAAAGATAATTCACCAATCAGATCAAGTTAATCATCACAGTAAGAAGAAAGCACCGACCCATGATGTGAATATAAAAGTCCCATGATAAAAGTGATCAATTAATCACCATGCAAATACTACACCGACCAGTATCATCCAAAACTTTAACCTTGTGTGTGTCGATCCTTTAAAATTCCATAACAGCTTCATATGAAGCCACATGAATCCAGCAAACCCATAATATTGAAAGCATGAAATAGGGTTTTGAACATGTTCTTCGAGCAGTAGGAAAAAGGATTGGCAGTATAAAGATAGCATCGAGCATAAACCAGCAATACAAATTCCTCTCAAAAGTACAAACCAGTAATGAAAGCAGTACCATCTTGTGTGAGCGAGCAGTACTAAATGAACACGAGCAGTACTGTAACCTCTCGTAATTTTCCCTATGAATAGTAAATGCTAATAAATGATTAACGAATCATTACGTTATTTAATAACCGTTTTTACCAATGACAAATTTTTTTTTGTTATTCATGCTATACTATCTTAAATCACAACGATAATTGTGATTCACCAATTACCTAGGAACGATGCTTACACACGAACCTTGATAGTCTAAAAATTGCAAATTTACATAAAACAATTAACGCTTAATATTTAACGTTTATACGTTTCGTCAATTAACCAAACGTGATCAAATAAATTCCTGAGCTCACGAAAACTTCCACAAGCACTCAGTAACGACATTGGGCCTCGACCCAATATCCAATACCCACCAAACGGACCCTTATTATTTTCGTTTCTTTCCTTCCTTGGGCCTAGTCCACCAAACGAGCCCAAACAAAATCCAAAACCCAAACTTCATACATAAATTTTCGTTTTGGCTAACTCAAGGATCGAACACTTTGGCCATTTTACGCAAAATCTAGCTTAACAACCATATATTTATTTTGCACAACTCAATTCTCCACCCAGCTGAGAATCGAGTGTGACAAACCATATTTCAAAATTTGATCATTTACCTGCTTAAAATCTACCAAAGCTCAACACACTTGGCACGTTATGAACACAACACGAATTTCATGTTTTGGCTTAACTTGTGTCTCGTATAACCCTCTACTCGACCCAAAGATATGTTTTGTCTAACAAATAAATTCGTGCAAGCTCTTAATGGCTATACGAACTATCAAACGATCCCTACATCAATTTTGGTCACGTCTAAAGTGTGATAGACCCTTGAGATACTCGACCAAGCCACAAAAACCAACACTAAAATTCATTTTTTTTTCTTCCTCTTGGTCCTTAGCGCCGGCTAACACAACCAAAAACCACCATCATTTAGCCTACTTACACACTCAAACTTGAATTATCAATGACCTTCCCTGCTACTCTCTTACACCCTCATCATGCTTCATCATTACACTCACCATAACACTCAATGTTTCACCCTTAAAATGACCTAAAACTTTCGGTATTCTAACACACCAACATAACCAACTCAAAAATATTTCTAAGTTTTTCCAGCTTCTAAACTCGTCTAGCTTAGCCTAAATTGGGAGGTGTTCGAGCTAAGCTAAGGGTCACATTTTACTCGTCCCTAAATCTTAGAAGTGCCAAGAATCCAGCTACACAATTTCTTTGGCCTAGCTCAGTCTCGATATCGTGATACGCCCCACCTTTTGAGGTGAAGTGAGCACACTTTAAACCTTTCTTATGTTATATGTTTTTATGATTTCATTTCTATCGCGAACCACGTTGTACTTTAGACGAATATTTCGTTATTTACATTAACAACACATATGTTTTATTCGACATCCTATATCTTTGCTATGCTATTTATCGAGAACAACAATCATTCGAACTTTATATAAACGTATCAACCATAAAATCACACGTTTCTAAGTCACTTTGGGCACCTTCGAATTTTATAAAACACTTAGAAAAATTTTGAGGCATTAAAACTATTTTCATAATGAGCTAAGTCACGTTAACTTTGGCTTTGTGTTTCACAAACTCGACATACAACACATACATTTTATAGCTCGACTTGATTGTCGAGCTACCAAACTTACGGGTCACATATTTCATTCGACCTAGTAAACTTATCTTGAACCTTGTTAAACCCCAAAGCAATCGATCTAGAACCAGTATTTCGCAAACCTTAAAAACACGATTGGGCCTTTCGGCCCAGTTCCAATAAAAATAAGCTGTTTATAAGCTCTTCGTATAAGCTGATTATATAAGCCCTTTTGATATATTTTTACAACCATAAAATGAGCCCGTAACCAGGCCCATTAGCCCTTGAAACCCAATGGATCGTAAACCCATAATGGGCCATATATTTTGGCTCGTTAAAAGCCCATAAGCTCGAAAAATAAGATTTTGATAAATTAAGCAGTATATATAAGTTACATAAGCTGTTTTAAACTTATTTATGAAATAAAAATATTGAACTTTGATTTCGATAAAGTTTGGACTTGTTTTGCAAAAATTTGCTAACCGAAGGACCAAAACTACCAAGTTCGGAAACTTGGGGTAAAAACTGTCATTTTGATATCCTGTGATGAAAACTGTAAATTTAAGAACTTTTGAGTATAAATATTAAAATTTTTAGACTTAAAATGTAATAAAACTTAACCGAGGACTAACGATGCAAAGATTATGCCGTTAGGGTATAAAGTGTAACTTTGTAAAACCCAAAGGTTATTTATGATTTTATACTTGTAATAATATTTTACGAACTCAAAACCCAAAACAAATATGTTTTAGTCCCACAAGTCTACATTTAACGTCACATTTTCTAATAATTATATACGTAGTTATATAACTTATAAATATATATAAACATAACCACTTAACGAAACATTAAACGTAGAACCTAACTTATCATCAACCAACTTCGATTCATCAAGTGACGATACTTTTGTCAACCAATATACTCCGGCAAACGAGCACATATCCAAGAGTTATATATATATATATATATATATATATATATATATATATATATATATATATATATATATATATATATATATATATATATATATATATATATATATATATATATATAACTTTATTTTTCTTATACATAACTTTAAACATTTAAACACGCATGTTTTAATACAAATTAATTATCAATCGATAAAACCTTGAACGTTATGATTCGCGATAAACCAAACTTGGACTATCAAACCACTAAAACTTGCCATATATTATTTAGGTCGTGTGTTGAAGCCGTTTCCTTTCATCGTTTGAATTACGATACTACTACCACTACTGTACTACTAAGGTGAGTTCATAGCCCACTCTTAAACTTTTAAACCTTTTTGTGGGGAGATACATGCTACAAACATGAACACAAACTTTTTGTATGCTACGACTGATGTTATTATTGCTTAAGTAGCCATTGCCAGAAGTCCCTCTATCATGAACTTTAATCACTTGCGAGTGAACGTAAATAGTTGTGAATAGATCTATTTAGGACTGACAATCCCCGTTTGGGTCTGCTAGGATGAGCCACCCAAGCGCACTTTATTTAAACATACTTATAGGTTATTTGCAAAGGCCTATCCCGAGGGCCTATATACTTTACATCATTTTGATGCCTGTTAAACGTTGCGTGTCATGAGCTTAATGCAATAACAACTTGATTTTAACTCGTTTAATTGTAATTCGATGCAATTAACACTTATACTTTGTGTTCAACTATTAAACTTAAACCTATGAATATCACTCAACTTTTGTTGACTTTTAGCATGTTATCTCAGGTAACTAAAAGCTGGAACTCAAGGCACGGAGTGGGCACTAAACCCGGCACGGGTGCTAAATAAATGTTTTATCATTCAAATTTAAATAAACATGTTTAACTATGAAACTTCTTTGTATTTCAAATGCTTGTATTTTGAATGATAAACTTAAAACGTCTCTTTTAAGTCGTTTTCTATGGTTAAGACTACGATTCATTACGTAATACCCCGTTAAGTCTTCCGCTGTTGATATTCGAATTTAGGGGGTGTTACAGATTGGTATCAGAGCTCATGGTTGTAGAGAACCAGATGTATTTTATACATTGGACTATAACTACATTTTTAAAACGGACCATTTTAAAGGATAACCACCTTATGCCCTCCGTGCCTACACACTTCCAACATTTTAAGAATGTTGCTTACTATATGAGTTCTTAACAAAGTTTAACATATTTATGATTATGTTAATAGCTTACAATTACTATTCGGGATTATTACAGTACTATGTCTTCAAATCCCCATCCTATCACTGTATCGTCTGATTCAGAGAATGAGGATTGATGAAGCGAAAAGTGTACCGCTTTTAAGGGGTCATTTAAGCCCGAAATCGTATTTATTTGATCAAATATTGCCCTAAATCGTTCCTTTTGTCATTTTAGGTACTTTTGAGGAGAAATCTGGAAAAGGAGGCATTTTGGACGTTTTTGGAGCATTAAAGTGAAGAAAACGGCAAAGTCTCAAGAATCGGCTAAAAGTTACTCTTGACGGCGTCACAATTAACATGGGACGGCGTCATGCCTTGGCAAGAAAAGTTGGATGTGAAATTTACTCATGACGGGCCAGTGAGTTTGCATGAGAATTCTGACGGCGTCACGCTTTAACTAAATCAAGGGCGTCACGGCTTAAATCATAAGGGGACGGCGTCACGTTCATGATCCGACGGCGTCAAGCCTTGATAAGCCAGAATGGATTTTTGAAGAGCTAAAGAGGGACGGCGTCAAGATGGTCATCCGGGAACCCTAAAAGCGGCGAGGTGACGGCGTCATAATGCATAAGGTGACGCCGTCAGATGTCAAAGTCTATATATAGTTTTCTAATTTTTTGTCATTGAGAGAGAGCTTAGTGTGTGGAATTTTGGGATAAAACCCTAAGACGATTTTAGCTACTTTTTCAGGGCTTTTTGCCTTGAGATCTTTCATGTTTCATTGAAAGATAAGTTATCAATTAATCATTCAATATGTCTATGTGTTGTTTGATTCTATCTTATGCTTGTCTTTTGTTTAACATGTTAGGCTAATTTTATCTTGTGTTTGCTTAGATCTAATGAAACCTAGCTATTGATTATTGGTTGTTAGTGTGTTGTTAGTTGTATTGGATGATTGTTTATCTATGTTAGGCTTAAGAAAACTGGCTAACTTCCTATTCGGTAACTTGCTTGAACGTCTTAAGAAACATGAACCAAACGCGTACTAAAGGTTTTTATGGTTGTATTTAATGCATAAGCGAATTCTAGTGATCCCATGTTAGGAGCTTCCTAGCCGGCTCGACATAGGAGTGAAGTAGGAGCTTGTAGAGTTTGGGGAAGTAAGTACGCCACCCCACGAATGGTATTAAGGAATACACCCGTCATCCACGCGACTAATACACACTAATTAACCGGTAAAAGATAGTTAGGGAGTAAGGAAATCTAAGTAAACACATTTCTCTACACATAAGTTTCTCACCACTTTTCATTTTTGTTATTTTATTTTATTTGCATTTGTAGTAATTTGGGTTAGTTGACTAGCAACTAATTCCGCCCACTCCTTCAAAACCCGAGATTTTACTTGCTTTTATAAAATATAAAAACATAAAAAGAATCTTCCTCAACCCTTAGACCTAATTAGAGTAGCCTTTCACACCTAACGAACACTATTCCCTGTGGAGAACGATCAATCCCCCGTACTTACCACTACACTATACTACATCGGTCAGGTACACTGCCTGGTGGGGTTGTAAGCCTCTTGAGATCCCTCGAGAGGTAAAACCTGTTGTAAGGTTGCAAAACCCACGCATCAAGTTTTTGGCGCCGCTGCCGGGGAATAGTTATTGTTTAGGTTGAATTTTTATTTCTATTAGGTCTACTCACTAGATTCCTTTCTAGTGAGATTTTTTATTTTATTTTTCTAGGTTTTCTTTAGTCTATCTATTTTCTTCGTGTCTTTGTTCGTAACCATTACCGTCCGACATCATGGAAGATGGTAATATCCACAACCCACCACCACAACAACCACCACCACCTCCTAGAGCCCGTACTTTAGGAGAGTATTCCCGTCCTAGCCACCACGGCTATCGAAACACCATTGAGCTCACTCAAGGAGCCAATATCACACCCTTGCGATCCGACACCATCCGGTTGGTGCAAAGCGGATGCGCATTCCATGGACTTCGTTCTGAAGATCCTAATCAACATCTCAAGGACTTTCTTAAAATCGTTGATTCTATAGACCTTGATGTTGCCACTCGAGAGACGACCCGATTGCGTCTCTTCCAATTCTCTCTGCGGGACCAAGCTAGTCAGTGGCTAGAACGTCAACCCGCAGGATCCATCACCTCTTGGGATGATCTCACCACTCGTTTCCTTGCTCAGTTTTTCCCACCGGGAAGAACTACCAAGCTAAGGAATGATATCTTGATGTTCCAACAACGTCAAGGCGAAACTCTCTACGAGGCATGGACTCGATTCAAGGACTTACTCCAAAAAGTCCCTCACCATGGCATAGAACTTTGGCTCCAAGTCCAAATCTTCTATGACCATATCAATCTCTCCACAAGGCAAACCATTGACCAATCGGCCGGTGGCAAGCTACGTGATCTAAGTGCGGAACAATCATGGGCTCTCCTAGAGGATCTTGCTCTTTATGACAACGAAAGTTGGAGTGATCCCCGTGATTTGAATAAAACGGTCAAGGCAATATCTTTGCCTTTGAACAATTCAAGCACTTCCGACCGTAGGATCGTAGAACTTGAAGACCAAGTCAAGTTTCTCATGAAATCCTACGAGGCTCCTAAACCTTCAAGCCAAGTGAACAAAATCACTTCTTCATGTGAATTATGTAGTGGTCCCCACGACACTCGTGATTGCATGGAACTCCCCGAACAAGCTTTTGTGGACTACGCATCCTCGCGTACCGACGGAGCGGGAGACAAGTGGTACACTTTCAAGCCCGAGCCAAACCATTATGGTGATTCATACAACCCCTCATGGAAAAATCACCCGAACCTTAGGTGGAAACAAAACCAAAACTCGCAACAAACCAATTCTTCCAACCCACCTAATCATTTCCAATCAAGCGGTTCCAACTCGAACCGTACTTTCAACAACAATCCTTCCGGCAATGGTAGTACCAATAACTTTGAAGGATTGATGTCTCAATTTATGGCATCTCAAGAAGCTCGGATAGCTAGATTCGAGACCGAATTCAATCAACAACAAACTGAGATGACCAATAAAATTGACAACTTGTTGAAAGCCCTCCATAACCAAGTGTTATCACCTCCACATAAGGACGCTAGGAACACAAATAGCGGACCCCAAGTCAAAGACCCTTCTTCATCCAAACATGTCCACTTCGTCAACGTTGTCACTATTAAACCAATCGATAGGAGCATGGAAGAAAGTGAACCAAAGGATGAGGATAGGAAAGTCGAGGTTGATAAGGAAGTTAGGACAAGTGAGATTGAAGAAGTAGATGATGATGAGGACTACTTCAATAGGCTACCCACTAAGGAAGAGCGTGCATATCATACAAACTTATTCGATGATCCCGAGACACCATACTTCCTAGGTAGACCAATCATAGAAATAGGCGACCCTTCTAATCTCAACATACCATGCAACATAGGGCATCTACATGTGTGGAAAGCTTATATCGACCTTAGATCACCCATAAACATCATGACTAGAGCCCACTACAACTTGATAATGAAAAATCAGCTTGGGTATAGGATGTTCCCTGACAAGGGTTGGATGAGTAACTTCACGGGAAGAGTTAAGGGATTACCGGTTTATGTAGGAAACTTCACCTATGTCACCGACTTTGTAATTGTTGAAGATATCCGCCCAATAGTCGATGCATCCTTAACTCAAGTGGTTTTTGGAAAACCATTTGTTGAGGTCTCTAGAATGACTTATGAACCTTCCTTAGGGATAGTTAGATTTAAGGATGAGACCGATGAAGTAAGCTACCAAATGCCATATAAGATAGAACAATTCCAAAACTTGTCAAATGTTGAGAAGGAGCTTAAACAAGCGGTCTACTATAGGAATGATAAGGATAGAAGTAAAGGAGTAGACTATGTTATGGAAAGGATATTCGGTTTCTACAAGGATTGTTTGAAATTAGGACCGGAATATAAAACCGGGAAGGAGAATGGCCTAGGAACCGTGACCGATGATGGAGTCACGTAATGTACGTGACTTTGAGTCTAGCTACAAGACTCGTTAATAAAGAAAGGCGCTTCTTGGGAGGCAACCCAAGCTTTATTTGTTTTATTTGCTTTGTGTGTTTGTTTGATTTTATTTGTTTCCGTATGTGTGTTTAATTTTTATTCTTATTGATTCATGTTCAAAACTAATTTGTGAAAATGCTTTATGTTGTTTTTAACTTCGTCTTAACTACATATAAAGGTATTTTGCAAAAGATAAGTGTAAGGGAAATCTAAATCGGTTTATTAGAACACAAATGAACATGAATCATAATAATAATAAGTTAGCATACATATTCGTATTTGTTTGAGTCAAATGCTTGTATCGAGTCATAATGATGTTTTGCAGAATTTCCAGGAAGTAAGGTAAAGGTTTTTCCAGAAATTTTCCGGAAACTTAAAATGAAAATTTTTGTCAGGTCATTTCTGACGGCGTCAGGGGTTATAACCTGACGGCGTCAGATTTAATTTCCAGAAATTTTTGAAAATTTTGTTTTCATAAAAAGTTTTTATTAAAATCTCCAACTTATAATCTCCAGGAATCTGCAAAGTTATCATTCCACAAGCATTATATCCTTATATATAGATTTTATCCCGCCGATGTTATGCAGGTTTTCGTGTTTGTTTTCTCAGGTTAACAGGTTATTTTGGACAAGGAAATGTTTATGGAATCAAGCTTATGGCGATGCATTAGTCATGGAGCTTCAACATTCTCTTTGGAGGAAGATTTAACCGTGTGATTTCACTATCCAACGAGCGAATCAGGGGAGTATTTGATTTCATTCTTTTACTTTATGCTTTTACATTTGTCATTTGAACATTGGGGACAATGTTCATCTTAAGTGTAAGGGGAGGGTAAAAGTACGATTTTTGAGAATACAATTGCGCTTGATTTTTGTTTGTTTGATGGTAGATGTGTAATAAAACTGAGAGAAATACTTTTTAAGGTAATTTTAGTGCCAAATTTAAAATTTTTTACAACATATAGGAGTGAAACTTTGATCTTAATGAGCGTCTCATGGATAGGAGTTATATGACTAGCACAAAAAACCGTACCACTAAAAAAATTTTCCACCCCCAAATATGTGAGGTTCGCCCCTAGAATTGGTAGGAAAAGCATTTATGCTATGATGTGTGTACCGGTAGCACTTAGATTCTAGAACTTGCGTTAGGACCATTCCAAGGCCACAAGTGAGACTACATTCGTGTAGTTAGATGTACTACATGATAAGAGGCATTAGGATTAACCCATTGTTTTACACCTGTGTTTTTGTTATAATTACATTGGCTACATTGGTCAAGTAATTCTCCCACACCCTTTGCGTTGTACTCATTTTTAGTACACGATACCCCTAGTACACCCCTCAGAGCCTATCTTTTCGTTTCGACCTTTAAGCATTTTACTTAAAGGAAGAATTTGTTACACCCCACTTAAATGTACACCCAAATCGCCTTAGCCTACCTTGTATGCACTCATTTTTAGTGCATTATTGTTACAACATTTGTTTAAACCCAAGTTAATTATCTAGTTGATTACATGGTTGCTAAGTCGAGTCATATCCTTGTACATATTGTTTTGGGACGATTGGGACTCGTGGGTAAAGTACTAGTGTAATGGAGTAATGGGGAAGAACATCATTTATTACCCCCATATGTGCTAAATGTTTTAAAAGTACTCCAAGTTTTTCAATTATCTTAATTCGAGTCATTAGAATAGTTATTTGTAAAGTTATGTAAAAGTTCAAGTGTAAGGGGATGCAACGCCCCTATGATGTATTATTTTGGATGGTAGGGTAAAAGTGTATGCACAAAAAAAAAAAAAAAAAAAAAAAAAAAAAAAAATCAAGAAAAATACAAAAAAATGAGAAAAAAAAAATGAAAAATAGAAAAAACATACGGACTACCATCCCGTTTCATTTTATGTTTATTTTTATGTTTATGTTGTGTTATTTTCTTTCATTAGCTTAAGATCGAGTCTAGTCTTGGCTTAGCAACGTTGTATAGTACATGTGATTGATCAAGATCTTTAACTAGCCACCAGTAAAATATCCCTTATCCAACAAAACCGTGTTCTCCTTTTCCCTACACCTAACGTTATAACCCATTTAAAAGCCCTCTTTGATAGTTTATCTTAGGTGCTTACGCCTAGTGGAGGAGGTTTTCGATCCTTTCCCAAGCCTATGGTAATCTATTTGCTATGACAGGTAGTGAGAGATATTTTCCGTTTTCATTTATGAGATTTATTTTGATGACACTTGAGAGATGTGAGTATCTAAACACTACTTGTGAGGTGCTAGTATGTAATCTCCGTGCTTATTATGATTGAAGTGGAACGATTATTTGTTGTAATTACTTTTATGTTTGCATTAAATGACCCCTAACTTGTATTTTGATTAGAATAAAAGCGCATTTGCTTGAGGACAAGCAAATCTCAAGTGTAAGGGTATTTGATGAAGCGAAAAGTGTACCGCTTTTAAGGGGTCATTTAAGCCCGAAATCGTATTTATTTGATCAAATATTGCCCTAAATCGTTCCTTTTGTCATTTTAGGTACTTTTGAGGAGAAATCTGGAAAAGGAGGCATTTTGGACGTTTTTGGAGCATTAAAGTGAAGAAAACGGCAAAGTCTCAAGAATCGGCTAAAAGTTACTCTTGACGGCGTCACAATTAACATGGGACGGCGTCATGCCTTGGCAAGAAAAGTTGGATGTGAAATTTACTCATGACGGGCCAGTGAGTTTGCATGAGAATTCTGACGGCGTCACGCTTTAACTAAATCAAGGGCGTCACGGCTTAAATCATAAGGGGACGGCGTCACGTTCATGATCCGACGGCGTCAAGCCTTGATAAGCCAGAATGGATTTTTGAAGAGCTAAAGAGGGACGGCGTCAAGATGGTCATCCGGGAACCCTAAAAGCGGCGAGGTGACGGCGTCATAATGCATAAGGTGACGCCGTCAGATGTCAAAGTCTATATATAGTTTTCTAATTTTTTGTCATTGAGAGAGAGCTTAGTGTGTGGAATTTTGGGATAAAACCCTAAGACGATTTTAGCTACTTTTTCAGGGCTTTTTGCCTTGAGATCTTTCATGTTTCATTGAAAGATAAGTTATCAATTAATCATTCAATATGTCTATGTGTTGTTTGATTCTATCTTATGCTTGTCTTTTGTTTAACATGTTAGGCTAATTTTATCTTGTGTTTGCTTAGATCTAATGAAACCTAGCTATTGATTATTGGTTGTTAGTGTGTTGTTAGTTGTATTGGATGATTGTTTATCTATGTTAGGCTTAAGAAAACTGGCTAACTTCCTATTCGGTAACTTGCTTGAACGTCTTAAGAAACATGAACCAAACGCGTACTAAAGGTTTTTATGGTTGTATTTAATGCATAAGCGAATTCTAGTGATCCCATGTTAGGAGCTTCCTAGCCGGCTCGACATAGGAGTGAAGTAGGAGCTTGTAGAGTTTGGGGAAGTAAGTACGCCACCCCACGAATGGTATTAAGGAATACACCCGTCATCCACGCGACTAATACACACTAATTAACCGGTAAAAGATAGTTAGGGAGTAAGGAAATCTAAGTAAACACATTTCTCTACACATAAGTTTCTCACCACTTTTCATTTTTGTTATTTTATTTTATTTGCATTTGTAGTAATTTGGGTTAGTTGACTAGCAACTAATTCCGCCCACTCCTTCAAAACCCGAGATTTTACTTGCTTTTATAAAATATAAAAACATAAAAAGAATCTTCCTCAACCCTTAGACCTAATTAGAGTAGCCTTTCACACCTAACGAACACTATTCCCTGTGGAGAACGATCAATCCCCCGTACTTACCACTACACTATACTACATCGGTCAGGTACACTGCCTGGTGGGGTTGTAAGCCTCTTGAGATCCCTCGAGAGGTAAAACCTGTTGTAAGGTTGCAAAACCCACGCATCAAGGATCCTATGCCTTTCACTTCAGACTTTGCTCCGGCAGCTATATCGATGTCACCTGCTACTGACCGGTACATGGAAAGCCAGCAATTTCTACTTGCATCTGACATGGAGACTTCTCCTCCAGCATCACCAATCCCATCACCTGGTCCGATTCACCAGCGTAGACGAGTGCGACAACTCCAGCCATATGAGCCAGAACCCTTTGGGCAACTTTACCGACGCCTCGGAGAAGGTCATGTTCGCAAGCACACTCTCCGGAAATGGGTACGTGCACCACCAGCTCTAATCATACCACCACCAGCCCCACTCATACCAACTTCGACTCCAGTGATATCACCACCCCCAGCTCCTGAGCATTCCAGGACACCACCACTTACACCACTATCTTCAGTTCCACCACCTACTATCTTCTATCACCAGACCACCACTGTTCCATTACCATCCTCTACTCCACCATTTGCTTCTCCACCATCAGCTACTCTCAGTGAGCCTCTGCTACCTTGCAAGAGGACACACCGTTTGGTTCCATCTTCATCGGACCCCTATGTTCAGGTCATAGCTGAGGCCATAGCTCGCACTGAGACCCGCAAGAGGGTCGATGCTCGCCGATGGTCTTTCTTGCTACCTATCATCCATTACTGGAGATCCCAGGAGGGAGCCCCGAGAGCTACGAAACTAGGAGAGAGTTCGGCTACTGCTGCTTCGAGGATCCTTCCGGTTACCGGAGAACCCCTCCATCACACCCTACCCCTACTGGCAGCCAGATTAGTCCGCCATGAGGATCGTCTTGACCACATTGTAGACATTCTTGATGACTTACCACTCGAGCAGGTTGAGACTCTTGGGGAAGAGGTGGAAAACCTCGTGATAGGTCAGTTGGCAATGGAGACAGTATTCGATCAAGTAGGTACTAGTCTAGAAGAAGCTATTGAGACTATTTCTATACTAGGAGAGGCCACTACTTCGATGCAGAAAGTGATTGAGACACTAGACTCTGAGCTTGACCGAGTTAGCTCTCAGGTTCTGATTCTTAGACTTATGGTTGAGGATTCCCAGGCTAGGGAAAGAGCTCGAGACCAGACAGTGGAGACCTTGATGGCAGTGATTGCAGATCTTCAGCGCCGCCTAGATGGTGCACCAGGAGGACCATAGATCAGGGATGTGTCAGTATAACTAAGAGATATCTTAGTCTACCAATGTTGTATTAATAAAGAATCTTGTATCCTTATGTTTTGTAAAACAAATCGAACAAGTTATTAATCTTATGTTGTGTGGATGTATTATATTGATGTTGATTTATGTATTCCATGGTTGTTTCTTACACTCATATGCATTATGATTCATCATATGTATTGTCTCGTGAAATGTTGGTTCATACAGTACAATTCAATCATTTATGTTCTCATATGTGTTGTGATTTGATTCAGACATGTCGTGAATGTATTTATGATATAGTACTTGCTGTACCTACAGATATAAACCAGAATTATCATTCTCATAAACTCAGTTGTGTGGTTAATATTATGGCTGTATTATTATAAACCATATTCAATTACCTTACAATTTATTCTAACCTAACGTGATCATTATGAGATTTCTAAAATATATGCTTTTGCGATATTGATAGAATTATGGCACGTACAAGGAAAGCAACCTCAACCGCAAATCGTGAAACTTCAACGGCTACACCCAATATGACTCCAGAAGCTATCCGAAAGGCAATCGCTGACGGTGTAAATGCAGTCTTGGCAGAACAGGCGGCAGCAAATGCTCGCAACAGTGGCACTAGCCTACCGACAGGAGAAAGTGTGACGGCTGCAAACTGCAAGTGTACCTACAAGGATTTAATGAGTTGTCAACCAACTTCCTACAAAGGTACTGAAGGAGTGACTGAACTTGCTCACTGGTTCGAACGATCTGAAACAGTTTTTTAGAGAAGCGGTTGTACTGAGGATAACAAAGTCACTTTCACTACTGGAACTCTCATGCAAGATGCTTTGTCATGGTGGAATGATACTGTCAAAGCCATGGGAATGACAGCAGCCTACCAGCTCACTTGGGCTGAGTTTAAGACCAAGATACTAAAGAAATACTGTCCCCGTTCTGAACTAAGAAAATTGGAAGATGAATTCCATCAACTGGTAGTGAAAGGAGTTGATCTTAAAACATACAACAGGAGGTTCCAAGAGCTTAAAATACTATGTCCTACTGTTGTACCAAATTTTGAAAAAGAACTGGAGAAGTATGTCGAAGGACTTCCCCGTAGCATCGAGGGAAATGTCACTTCATCTAACCCGCCAACTATGGAGGCAGCCATGGAACTTGCTCAAAAACTACTGGACCGAGAGGTCAAATGCAACAATGAGCTCAAGAGGAAGCTCGATGAAAAAAGGACCACTCACCACCACAGTAACAATAACCACCGCAACAACAACTCCAACAACAACAACCACAGAAACAATAAGCCGTACCATCAAAACCGAAACAATCGTCACCATCAACAAAACCAAAGACAAGAAACCGCCAGGGCCTATACTGCTACTGAAGGCAGAGAATACCAAGGTCAGAAACCCCAGTGTAACAGATGCAAACTACACCACAATGGGCCTTGCAAAATCAAATGCGCAAAATGCCAGAAAGTGGGTCATCAGACAAAGGATTGCAAAAATCCCGCTACTGGTAGCAACCTCCAGCCTGTAACTCCAACTTGCTACTCCTGCGGAGAAGTAGGTCACTTCAAGAGCCGCTGTCCGAAAGGAAATGGTCAACAACAGAACGCTCGAGGGAGAGCGTATGTGCTAAAGGAGGAAGATGCCCCACCAAACCCTGACATTGTCACGGGTACGTTCTTACTCAATCAACATAGTACTAGAGTATTATTTGAATCTGGAGCAGATAGAAGTTTTGTGTTAACTACGTTTGCTCCTTTGCTTAACATTACCCCCTCCAAACTAAACACCACTTTTGAAATTGAAATGGCGGACGGAAACCTAATTGGCACCAACACCGTAATTCGTGGTTGCACCATAATCCTACAAGACAACCCTTTTCCCATCGACCTCATGCCTATTCAGCTCGGTAGTTTTGACGTAGTCATTGGTATGGATTGGTTATCCAAACACCGCACTAGAATACTCTGTGACGAAAAAGCCGTGCATATTCCACGTAATGGTGAAACTCTTATTGTCCATGGTGACAAAAATAAAACGCGATACGGTATCATCTCATATATCAGATTTGTGAAATACATGAATGAAGGATGTCAAGCATTCATGGTTCATGTAACGGAAAATAAATCGAAAGATAAGCAAGTTGAAGATGTTCCGATCGTTAAGGAGTTCCCAGAAGTATTTCCCGAAGATTTACCCGGTCTTCCACCTTCTCGTCAAGTAGAATTCCAGATTAAACTAGTGCCTGGAGCGGCACATGTGGCGAAAGCACCTTATAGGTTAGCGCCGTCTGAAATGAAGGAATTGTCAGAGCAATTGAAAGAGTTGTCTGATAAAGGTTTTATCCGACCCAGCTCATCACTTTGGGGAGCTCCGGTCCTATTCGTAAAGAAGAAGGACGGATCCTTCCGAATGTGTATTGATTACCGGGAATTGAATAAACTCACTGTAAAGAATCGTTACCCACTACCTAGAATCGATGACTTGTTTGAACAATTACAAGGATCGAGTGTATACTCGAAGATCGGCCTAAGGTCAGGATACCATCAGTTAAGAGTTCGAGAGGAAGATATTCCCAAGACAGCTTTTAGGATGCGTTACGGACATTACGAATTCCAAGTAATGCCATTTGGTCTAACTAATGCACCTGCAGTGTTCATGGACTTGATGAACCGAGTGTGCAAACCATACTTGGATAAATTCGTGATAGTATTCATAGACGATATTCTAATATACTCACGTAACGAGAAGGAACATGCTGAACATTTAAAGATTATTTTAGAGTTACTCAAAAAGGAACAATTGTACGCCAAGTTCTCCAAATGCGACTTTTGGATTCGAACTGTACAATTTCTTGGGCATGTTATCAACAGTCAAGGCATCCATGTAGATCCTGCAAAGATTGAGGCCGTCAAAGGTTGGACATCTCCTACAAACCCCATAGAGATATGCCAATTTTTGGGTCTAGCCGGTTACTACAGAAGATTTATTGAAGGTTTTTCAAAAATCTCAAAGCCTTTGACCGAATTAACTCAGAAGAACAAGAAGTATATCTGGGGAAAAGAGGAGGAATCAGCCTTCCAACTGTTAAAGAAAAAGCTCTGTTAAGCACCAATATTAGCACTACCTGAAGAAAGTGAAGACTTCGTAGTATATTGTGATGCCTCATATCATGGTTTGGGAGCTGTACTGATGCAACAAAGCAAAGTGATAGCTTATGCCTCGCGACAACTCAAAACGCATGAAGCAAACTACACGACTCATGATTTGGAGTTAGGAGCAGTAGTATTCGCCCTTAAACTATGGAGACATTACATGTATGGCACCAAGTGCACAGTATTCACCGACCACAAAAGTCTTCAGCATATCTTAGATCAGAAAGAACTGAACATGAGACAACGTCGCTGGTTAGAGCTACTTAGCGATTATGATTGCGAAATTCGTTATCACCAAGGAAAAGCCAACGTTGTGGCAGATGCATTAAGTCGAAAGGAATGACTGAAACCTCTCAGAGTCAGATCGTTAGGAATGACCATTTGTTCGCCCCTGCCCTCACAAATACTCATCGCTCAATCTGAGGCTCTTAAGGAAGAGAACCGACCTGGTGAAAAGATCCACGGTATGCCAGAAAATAAGAATGGCTTTGTGCAAAGAGCAGACGGGATGCTCTATTTCAAGGAAAGAAGTTGGATTCCTCTATACGGAGGTATACGTGATCTCATTATGAATGAATCTCACAAATCCAAGTACTCCATTCATCCAGGTTCCGACAAAATGTATCAAGATCTCAAGAAACTTTACTGGTGGCCAAACATGAAGGCCGACATCGCCGAGTATGTCGAAAAATGTTTGACCTGTTCAAGAGTAAAAGCGGAATATCAAAAGCCGTCAGGATTACTCATACAACCCGAAATTCCTGTATGGAAATGGGAACGTATTACAATGGACTTTATCACCAAGCTACCTAAGACATCAACTGGATTTGACACCATCTGGGTCATCGTTGATCGTCTCACCAAATCCGCTCACTTCTTAGCAATCAAAGAAACTGACGAGATGGACACACTCGCAAAGCTATATCTAAAAGAAATAGTTTCACGACATGGAGTGCCGATCTCAATCATCTCAGATCGTGACAGTCGTTTCACGTCTCATTTTTGGAAGTCTTTGCAAAAAGCCTTGGGAACCAAACTGGATATGAGCACTGCATATCATCCACAAACCGATGGACAAAGCGAGAGGACAATCCAAACCTTAGAAGACATGCTCCGAGCATGTGTTATTGATTTCGGAAAAGGTTGGGACAGACACTTACCTCTAGCCGAGTTCTCCTACAACAACAGCTTCCACGCTAGCATTAAGGCAGCACCATTCGAAGCACTCTACGGTCGAAAGTGCAGATCGCCTGTTTGTTGGACCGAAGTCGGAGATGTACAACTCACCGGACCCGATCTCATTCATGAGACAACAGAGAAGATAGTCAAGATTAAGCAACGACTGCAAGCTGCAAAGGATAGACAGAAGAGCTACGCCGACGTGAGGCGAAAACCTATGGAATTCCAGATTGGAGACAAGGTCATGTTGAAAGTATCTCCCTAGAAGGCAATGGTACGTTTCGGAAAACGTGGAAAACTTAACCCTAGATACATTGGTCCATTCAAAATCCTAGAAAGGATAGGACCAGTGGCTTACAAACTCGAACTACCAGAGGAACTTAGTCGAGTTCACGACACCTTTCACGTATCAAATCTTAAGAAGTGTTTGTCAGATGAATCTCTTGTAATTCCTTTGAAAGAGATTCGGCTCGACGACAAACTTGTCTTTACAGAAGAACCCATGGAAATCATGGACAGAGAGATCAAACAACTAAAACAGAACCGCATCCCCATTGTCAAATTCCGATGGAACTCTAAAAGAGGACCGGAATATACTTGGGAACGCGAGGACCGGATTCGCGCCAAATACCCACACCTATTTTCATAGACACTCCTATCAACTATCTTAGACTAGAATTCCGGGACGAAATTCAGTGTAAGTGGTAGGTACTGTAACCTCTCATAATTTTCCCTATGAATAGTAAATGCTAATAAATGATTAACGAATCATTACGTTATTTAATAACCGTTTTTACCAATGACAAATTTTTTTTTGTTATTCATGCTATACTATCTTCAATCACAACGATAATTGTGATTCACCAATTACCTAGGAACGATGCTTAAACACGAACCTTGATAGTCTAAAAATCGCAAATTTACATAAAACAATTAACGCTTAATATTTAACGTTTATACGTTTCGTCAATTAACCAAACGTGATAAAATAAATTCCCGAGCTCACGAAAACTTCCACAAGCACTCAGTAACGACATTGGGCCTCGACCCAATATCCAATACCCACCAAACGGACCCTTATTATTTTCGTTTCTTTCCTTCCTTGGGCCTAGTCCACCAAACGAGCCCAAACAAAATCCAAAACCCAATCTTCATATTTAAATTTTCGTTTTGGCTACCTCAAGGATCGAACACTTTGGCCATTTTACGCAAAATCTAGCTTAACAACCATATATTTATTTTGCACAACTCAATTCTCCACCCAGCTGAGAATCGAGTGTGACAAACCATATTTCAAAATTCGATCATTTACCTACTTAAAATCTACCAAAGCTCAACACACTTGGCAAGTTATGAACACAACACGAATTTCATGTTTTGGCTTAACTTGTGTCTCGTATAACCCTCTACTCGACCCAAAGATATGTTTTGTCTAACAAATAAATTCGTGCAAGCTCTTAATGGCTATACGAACTATCAAACGATCCCTACATCTATTTTGGTCACGTCTAAAGTGTGATAGACCCTTGAGATACTCGACCAAGCTACAAAAACCAACACTAAAATTCATTTTGTTTTCTTCCTCTTGGTCCTTAGCGCCGGCTAACACAACAAAAAACAACCATCATTTAGCCTACTTACACACTCAAACTTGAATTATCAATGACCTTCCCTGCTACTCTCTTACACCCTCATCATGCTTCATCATTACACTCACCATAACACTCAATGTTTCACCCTTAAAATGCCCTAAAACTTTCGGTATTCTAACACACCAACATAACCAACTCAAAAATATTTCTAAGTTTTTCTAGTTTCTAAACTCGTCTAGCTTAGCCTAAATTGGGAGGTGTTCGAGCCAAGCTAAGGGTCACATTTTACTCGTCCCTAAATCTTAGAAGTGCCAAGAATCCAGCTATACAATTTCTTTGGCCTAGCTCAGTCTCGATATCGTGATACGCCCCACCTTTTGAGGTGAAGTGGGCATACTTTAAACCTTTCTTATGTTATATGTTTTTATGATTTCATTTCTATCGCGAACCACGTTGTACTTTAGACGAATATTTCGTTATTTACATTAACAACACATATGTTTTATTCGACATCCTATATCTTTGCTATGCTATTTATCGAGAACAACAATCATTCGAACTTTATATAAACGTATCAACCATAAAATCACACGTTTCTAAGTCACTTTGGGCACCTTCGAATTTTATAAAACACTTAGAAAAATTTTGAGGCATTAAAACTATTTTCATAATGAGCTAAGTCACGTTAACTTTGGCTTTGTGTTTCACAAACTCGACATACAACACATACATTTTATAGCTCGACTTGATTGTCGAGCTACCAATCTTACGGGTCACGTATTTCTTTCGACCTAGTAAACTTATCTTGAACCTTGTTAAACCCCAAAGCAATCGATCTAGAACCAGTATTTCGCAAACCTTAAAAACACGATTGGGCCTTTCGGCCCAGTTCCAATAAAAATAAGCTGTTTATAAGCTCTTCGTATAAGCTGATTATATAAGCCCTTTTGATATATTTTTACAACCATAAAATGAGCCCGTAACCAGGCCCATTAGCCCTTGAAACCCAATGGATCGTAAACCCATAATGGGCCATATATTTTGGCTCGTTAAAAGCCCATAAGCTCGAAAAATAAGCTTTTGACAAATTAAGCAGTATATATAAGTTACATAAGCTGTTTTAAACTTATTTATGAAATAAAAATAGTGAACTTTGATTTCTATAAAGTTTGGACTTGTTTTGCAAAAATTTGCTAACCGAAGGACCAAAACTGCCAAGTTCGGAAACTTGGGGTAAAAACTATCATTTTGATATCTTGTGATGAAAACTGTAAATTTAAGAACTTTTGAGTATAAATATTAAAATTTTTAGACTTAAAATGTAATAAAACTTAACCGAGGACTAACGATGCAAAGATTATGCCGTTAGGGTATAAAGTGTAACTTTGTAAAACCCAAAGGTTATTTATGATTTTATACTTGTAATAATATTTTACGAACTCAAAACCCGAAACAAATATGTTTTAGTCCCACAAGTCGACATTTAACGTCACATTTTCTAATAATTATATACGTAGTTATATACTTATAAAAATATATAAACATAACCACTTAACGAAACATTAAACGTAGAACCTAACTTATCATCAACCAACTTCGATTCATCAAGTGACGATACTTTTGTCAACCAATATACTCCGGCAAACGAGCACATATCCAAGAGTTATATATGTATATATATATATATATATATATATATATATATATATATATATATATATATATATATATATATATATATATATATATATATATATATATATATATATATATATATATATATATAACTTTATTTTTCTTATACATAACTTTAAACATTTAAACACGCATGTTTTAATACAAATTAATTATCAATCGATAAAACCTTGAACGTTATGATTCGCGATAAACCAAACTTAGACTATCAAACCACTAAAACTTGCCATATATTATTTAGGTCGTGTGTTGAAGCCGTTTCCTTTCATCGTTTGAATTACGATACTACCACCACTACTGTACTACTAAGGTGAGTTCATAGCCCACTCTTTAACTTTTAAACCTTTTTGTGGGGAGATACATGCTACAAACATGAACACAAACTTTTTGTATGCTACGACCGATGTTATTATTGCTTAAGTAGCCATTGCCAGAAGTCCCTCTATCATGAACCTTAATCACTTGCGAGCGAACGTAAATAGTTGTGAATAGATCTATTTGGGACTGACAATCCCCGTTTGGGTCTGCTAGGATGAGCCACCTAAGCGCACTTTATTTAAACATACTTATAGGTTATTGGCAAAGACCTATCCCGAGGGCCTATATACTTTACATCATTTTGATGCCTGTTAAACGTTGCGTGTCATGAGCTTAATGCAATAACAACTTGATTTTAACTCGTTTAATTGTAATTCGATGCAATTAACACTTATACTTTGTGTTCAACTATTAAACTTAAACCTATGAATATCACTCAACTTTTGTTGACTTTTAGCATGTTATCTCAGGTAACTAAAAGCTGGAACTCAAGGCACGGAGTGGGCACTAAACCCGGCACGGGTGCTAAATAAATGTTTTATCATTCAAATTTAAATAAACATGTTTAACTATGAAACTTCTTTGTATTTCAAATGCTTGTATTTTGAATGATAAACTTAAAACGTCTCTTTTAAGTCGTTTTCTATGGTTATGACTACGATCCACTACGTAATACCCCGTTAAGTCTTCCGCTGTTGATATCCAAATTTAGGGGGTGTTACAAGTACAAAGTTAAGAACGTAGCAGTACTAATGTAGAAGACGAGCAGTACAAACACCTCGATAGCAGTACAAACAAAAATGCTTGGCAGTACTAAAATTTGTTGCGAGCAGTACTAAAGGTTATTCATCAGGCAGTATAAAGATGTGGATGTAGCAGTACAAAATCGAATGAATTAGCAGCCCTATGGTGCATTGTTGAACTTTGAAAGCAGTACCAAAATAATGTGAACGCTTCAAGGTGATTAATCTGATAACCACAATCAGTACTTTCCCACAGTATAACCATCGTCTTCATGAACAATATCCAACCGCATCAACGTGAAACAACATCAGTAACATAAACAAGCAATCGATCCAGAAACCTTTACTGTTCCATATACTAGAAGAATGTTTTTAGAGAAAACCTTAACAATTACAAGGAAACCATAAAACAATTCGACAAGATAAAAACCACACCATTGCTGCTTCCATACATGTATAATAGACATCAAAGAACAGATAAATCAACTTCCAGGAAGATTTAGCACGAACAGAACACGAATTCATGAAGTTGAATCAAGAAAACCCTAAAAATTCGAAAATCATAAACTCCTCTGCAGCAGTTTTCAAAAATTTATACCTGACGATCTAGAGCTCAGATCGAAGATCCCTGGTATGTGCTTAAACACATACCTTTATTTGACCAAAACCGGACCCAAATAGAACAAAAACTAACCAATTATGCCAAATATCTCGTGTTTTTGTGTTTATGATTGTGCAGGGATGGATATTAGAAAAAAGGACAAAAACGAAGAAAAAAAACACGGAGAAAACCGAGCTTGATTTGGAAAAGAGTCAAAAACCGAAGCCGGGAAAGTCGTTTTTCATGCGGATTTGATTCAAGCTCAAGAAATATTAAAACGGCCCTTGGATTATTCTCATTTGGCAAAAAATGGACCCTTGAAGAACTTTGAAAATTCGGCAGAAATGGTCCTTGAGGTTTCATAAATTACAACTATAGTCCTTGTGATAAATCCTAAACTTTTCATCCTAAACTACAAACTACTATCCGGATCCAAAAGAAACATTAAACCAACCCAAAGCCCACTTAAACCACCCACAAGCCCAACACCTAAACAAATCAGCCCACCTAAAAACTAAAACACAGCCCATGACCCAATCCTTAGT
The DNA here is from genome assembly GCA_021014915.2 of Artemisia tridentata subsp. tridentata. NCBI lineage: Eukaryota > Viridiplantae > Streptophyta > Magnoliopsida > Asterales > Asteraceae > Artemisia > Artemisia tridentata. The sequence goes on from CP139504.1 coordinate 313,464,325, forward strand.
AAATAATATATCACGGGGTCAAACCCTTCTTTCCAGTCAAATCCCCAATTGAACAAAATCCCTAACCCTAATCACACCATCACCTTCACCCTTAATCCCCTTTCCCGCCTAACCTTCTACTAACCTCCCCTGTCACTCTCACCTCACCACACCAGTCCAAAACACCCACATGGTGTTGTCTTTGGTCCCCCCTCTCCACATCAGTGATCCGGTTGCAAAAAGAATCATCAACGGCTCAGATGGAATGTTGTGGGCAGCAAGGAATGATCCAATGGACAAGAAAGAAGCACAAAGGCAACAGAGGAACACTCTCACACAACAAGCACAAGGACTCAAGAAACCTTAGTTCTTATCTTATTATAAATAGGGCCGTGTAGTAGCAGATTTTTTTCTAGGTTTATTTTTAGCATTTTAATTTAAGGTTTGTAATTTTTTCTTCAGTTGTAATTTACTCTTTATTTAATATAAGTTTTTTTTCAGCTTATTGTTATTTTACTGCTTATTTTTGCTTATCTAGTTTTTATTTTCTGCTTAATTGGTATTGAATGTGCTAGATGTAGTAGTTAGTATGTAGTTTGTGTTTTTTATTTGTTTGTATTCCGATCATTTTTATTTGTTTGAGTGTTTCGTTAATTTTTTTTCCATGAATCATGTTTAGTGTTATTGTAAGATGTCTGTAGAAGCATTTTAGCTAATTTTTAGTACCTTGAAGTTTTCAGTTGGTTAGTTGAAGTTTAGGTGGATAACTGCTTGAACCTGCTTAAGTGAGAGATGAGCAGTTTTTAATTGTGTTTTGAGTTTTATGATTTTAAGTTTAAGGTGGTATTTTGTTCTGAGCTTGCTTTAGTGTAGCATGATCTGTGATGCTTGTTCTCTTATTGGCTTGAAGTTTGTTGATGTGCTGATTGTTTATGTGGTTTATAGCTAAGCTTGATTTTGGTATTTTGGTCATCAGTTTGAAGTAGTTTAATAGCAGATCTGTTTGATTTTGATTTTGGTATCCATAGGTTACTGATAGGCTGCTCTTATAGCTTATTTCTCTTTTTTTCTTTCTAACTGATCCAAAAAACTAAGCCAGACTGAGCTTATCTTTTAGTTTAATTTTTTTTTTTTTGTAATTCACTTGTTGATTTGAGTTTTTAAAAGAAAACTAAAAAAAAAATAGTAATAATCAAAAACTGACGAGCCTGGGATTCGAACCCAGGTCTGTCAGTCCATAAGCAAGCAACCCAACCACTGCACTCTTAACTTCTCTTAGTTTTAACTTACAAAATTTAATTTAAAACCCTTTTGTTTTTTTTTTCTTTTCCCTTTTAATCTAATCCGAACTTGTTTGCTTATCCCCAGCTTATTGAAATAAGCTGGGACACTTTTTATATTTTTTATAGCTTCATTTAAGTTTAAAGTATTTTAGAAAAAATTTCAGAATTTTCTTTTTCCATTTAGTATTTTTAATCAATTATTTTCTTTTAAATAGTTTTTAATTTATAAAAAATTATTAAAAAGTCAAAAAAATATTTTTCTTTTTTCCAAAATTTTCTTTTTATATTTAGGACTTAGGAAAATTATTTTGATACCCGTAGGATTAGTTTTTCAAATATTTTACGTTTTACTCGTTCGTAGTTTCCGGTTTACGTTATTTTTAATTTTCGTTTTAGTAGATATTAGTAACCAATCAACTCTCGTCATTTCAAGTATTTTAATACCAAACCGAAAACGATATCCTCAATTTCACGCCTCGCTGGGAGAACGACCCGGGTATCCGGTATATTACAATCGATTGTCGCGTTGAACCGTCGCGAGTTGACTTTTCTTCGTGAGAGGTTTTGGCTTGTGACGCGTTTGTCATCGACCCCTATCAATTTTTGGCGCCGTTGCCGGGGAGGTGTGTTGCGACAATATCGTCACGGTTTGACGATTAGTGACTTGAAGAACCTTCCTCGTGAAGTTTCGTAAATATCTTGTGAATATTTTTTATCCAAAAATCCAAAAAAATTGAAAAATCCAAAAAACCCAAAAATATTCTTCTTTCCTTTTTAACTTAATGTTCTTGGTGCATGCGCACACGTTCTTCTTCGTCATCGAGTCCCTTATTTGAACTCGTCGCAATTCTGCGAAGACGTAATCGTAGAAGTGCTGCCTCATTAGTCGAACCTGAGATTCGTACTATCCCGATCTCCCATTGCCGAAATGGCCGAGGATCAACGTACCATGCAAGAGTTGCTCCAATGTCCCACCGTGGGATACGGAGATGCTATTGTTATACCCCCGATTCAAAACACAAACTTTAAACTCGAAACCTGTTTAATACAACTTGTCACGGGAAATCAATTTCATGGTTTTGAGAGGGAGGATCCCCACGCACACATCCGATGGTTTAACCAATTGACATCCATACACCATCATAAGGATGTCCCTCATGACTCTATCAAATTAAGGTTATTCCCATTTTCCCTCGGGGGGGGGGGGGGGGCAGCCCGGATTTGGCTTGAAAAAGAACCCCCTCAATCGATCCATACTTGGGAAGATCTCGTCAAGAAATTCGTGAATTATTTCTTTCCTCCATCCAAAATGACTAATGCCAGGAATGAAATCACAAATTTCAAGCAACGATTTGATGAAAACTTTGGTGAGGCATGGGAACGATTCAAGGATCTCCTACGGAAATGCCCACATCACGGTTTCTCGGAATTACATCAAATCGATACGTTCTACAATGCCTTAACTCAATCAGATCAGGATTCACTCAATGGAGCCGCCGGTGGCAATATTTTGAGTCGAATGCCGAAAGATATCTTAACGATTATCGAAAACAAATCCAAAGTCCCCACTTCACGAAACAAACCGGTTGTTTCGAAAGTGAATTCTTCCACCCCTTCTTCTTCATCGGCCCATCCATCGGAGATGGCCGAGCTTGCCGACGCTATCCGGATGATGATGAAAGAGTTTAAGCTCTAGAATCAGAAACCGGAGCCCGTCAAAGCAGTTACAGAAACTTGTGTTATATGTGGTGGTCCCCATCCTTACTATAATTATGCAGCTACCGATAGCCAAGTTTGCAATGCTACCGTAGCAGCTGCAAACTACAATCAAAATGAAGGATTTCGTCCTCAAAATGTTAGCAACCAAATGGGACCACCCGGTTTTCCACCCGTTCAAAACAACCAAAACCGTTTTCCTCAAACCAACCAAGGTTACAATCAAAATCAAAGCTTCAACCAAAATCGGGTAAACAATTATCAAGCTCAACCGCAACAAGTCTATCAACCTCCTCCTCCCCAAGTTGCACCTTCTCCCGACTTTGTGAGTTATGTGAAAGCAACCGATGCTAGCATACGAACTATGCAAGGTCAAATCAACAATATGAGAGCTGACTTACGGAAGGAGATTGATACGACGATATCTCGACAAACAAACGAGCTTAAGCAAATGATGAATGGATTTCTACAAATGAATCAACCCTCAACCTCGGGAACATCTTCTCTTCCTAGCAACACAATTGCTAACCCGAGGGGTGATATAAAAGCAATCACCACCAGAAGTGGTGTTTCATATGATGGACCCACGGCTCCGACTATCGCTTCTTCTCTTCCTCCCAAGGTAGTCGCCCGTGAGACCGAGGTGACAAAGGACACGGAACTTCCTACTAACAACGGAAGGACCGAAGACGTCCAACCTCCGGTTGTCCAACCTTCTAAACTTAAGGATGTGCTTGAGCCCGAAAAAGCTCCCATAAAAACAACACTTCCTTATCCATCGAGATTGAATGATCAAAAGCTCCGCGAAAAAGCTTCAAATCAAATGGAAAAATTCTTTCAAATCTTTCAAGAATTGCATTTCGATATAAGCTTCGCGGATGCTTTACTTCTGATGCCTAAGTTTGTTTCCACCATCAAGAGTTTATTGAGCAACAAGGAAAAATTAATTGAATTAGAAAAAACTCCGTTAAATGAACACTGCTCAGCGGTTCTCCTAAAAAAGCTTCCGGAAAAGCTTGGAGATCCCGGAAAATTCCTCATTCCATGTGAATTTCCGGGGATGGTTGAATGCTACGCCTTGGCCGATCTTGGTGCAAGCATCAACCTAATGCCGCTCTCCGTTTGGAAAAAACTTTCTCTGCCCGAATATACCCCCACTTGCATGACCCTCGAGCTTGCGGACCGGACCATAACCCGTCCACTTGGAATAGCCGAGGATGTCTTTGTCAAGGTTGGGAAATTCCATTTTCCCGCCGATTTTGTGGTGGTTGATTTTGATGCTGACCCACGGATTCCTCTAATTCTCGGAAGATCATTTTTGAGGACCGGGCGGGCTTTGATTGATGTGTACGGAGAAGAAATAACTCTAAGAGTTGATGATGAAAAAGTCACGTTTCAAATCAATCAGAACTCTAAACCGCTAACCACCAAAAGCAACGTTGCTGTGGTTAATCAAAAATCTGATCCCGTAATTGCTTCCAAAAGAAGTGATTCAATTCTTTCAAGATTTGCGGTTAAGAGTATGTCAGAAAAACGTGCTGAGCTCAAAGCTTTGAAAATTACACCCAGTTCAAGCAAATGGTTTGCAAGTTGTTCCGCGGATGTAAAGAGTATTCTTGATGATGATGAACCAGATTCGGAGATCACAACGGAAGTGGAGGAAATTGCTAGCTCTAAGAGCACACCACTTGTCCCACCTCCGGAATCGGTTTATCGAATTGAGATTATTGATTCTATTTCCGACTCTTCCCCTTCTCTCACACCGGTTGAGGGAAATGTTTCCACTATGGAAGAGCTCGATGAGCCAATTTCTCCAGAAATTGATGACACTGACTCTGATCCGGAGGGAGATCCTCGTTTAATTAAAGAATTGCTATACAATGAGCCGTCATCTTCACTCCCTCCGACGGAAATTAAAGAAGAAAAGCTTCCTAAATCCGTTCAAGTTGTTGATTCTAAATCAGAAGAACAAAGTAGTGGCAGTACCACTTCTAGTATTGATTCTCTTCTTGAGGAGTTCGCCGATGAACTCGCTCACATCGATCCAATCCCACCAGTAGATGAGGACGATGACTTTGATTTTGAATCTGATCTTAAAGAATTGGAATTTTTGCTGAACCGTGATCCGTCTAAATGTGATTCTTATCCCGAGGAGTTCACTAATGAACTCGCTCACGACGATCCAATTCCATCAGAAAATGATGATGATCTTTTCGACTTTCATGCTGATCTTAAAGAAGTCGAAAAACTTTTATACCATTCTCCATCATCTGATTCTTACACCGAGCTTAATGATTTACAAGATGATGATGACCTCTTCGATTTTGGGGCCGATCAAACCGAATGGAGAAATCTTTTATATGGGAAACCTAGTGATGAAAAAGACCCTAAAATGGAAACCATAATTGAGGATGCTACAATTGTTTCTAATGACTTATCTCCTCATTCTCCCGAGGATGATTTCCTTTTCTCCATTGAGTCTCCCATCGAGTACCCTGCTGAGTTTTCTTGTGAAGACAAAGTGTTTAATCCAGGCATACTCGATGATGGTAAAATTCATCCTTTGATGAAATTGACTCTTGATAAGAATTTAAAGTTTCCCGCCTCATCTAAGGAACTTTTAATTCTGGAGAAAAATGATTCCCCTCTACTTCTTTTCACTCTACTTCTTTCTGGTCAAAAACTCCCGTTCTGCATGGCGTTGTCTCTGATTGAAACTTTACTATCATTTCTAGCCGGAAATGAAGACAAAGTTTTCGACCCCGGCATCACCGCTTTTATCTTCTAAAGCCGTGGGTATCTCATCGGAGTGGAACTTTCATATGCTTCAATGTTTATCCAAACATCTTGAACGAAAGTCCGATTGAGATTATCTTTTCCACTTGCTCCCCCAAGGACAACTAAATTTAGGGTCGAGTCAAGCTACGTGACTCGGTTATAAAAAACAAAGCGCTTCGTGGGAGGCACCCCATGCTTATCCATCTATCTTCTTATCTATTTTTCTAATAAGTGTTGTGAGGAGGGCTACCTCTTCCATATCTTGTGTTTCGTGGTTTTCTGTGGTATGTCCAGGTTTGCCCGATTGATGAAGACTCTCGTGCTCGTGGTTTGCTTCTCTCCACTCGAGTTTCATCATTCCTTACTTATCCGATATCCTTAATCTTATCGTTTTACATCTATCTTTTGGCATAATTAATAAACGGCCGTAGATTTTTGTAGGAAAACCCTTACCTTTAAGACATTGAGGACAATGTCTCGTTTTAGTCTGGGGGGGTAATCTTTCGATTTGATTTTTGCCTTGCATTTTTGCCGTTTACTCATGCAACCCCGTTTTTCCTCCAAAATTGAAAAAAAAAAAAAAAAAAAAAATCCAAAAAATGAGAAAATTTAAATTTTTTTGCAAAAATATAATAAATTTTGACATATTTGTTGACTTTCCGCTGGTGAGAGTAGGAATAAAATTCTGACTTGACCGGGCGTGTTGAGCCCTAGCTTGTCCCCTTAACCATTTATAATCTATAAGCTCGTGCTAGTCTTTTACACAAGGAGCTATAAAATGCGAATTCTTTTTAAGAGTTTGCAAGTTCCCGTATCGACTTTATATATGCATGGCTTGATTATTTGGCTAAGCATTCGCGGATCTTATTATTTAAGATTTTAAATTTGCGAAGAACGAGAAATGATAGAGTTTATTTAGAAGTTAGATGCTAAGCGTGGAGTAGATGGATCTCTTTAGAGCTCATCGAAGCTACTTGTGGCCTTTTGCTCCCTCAAAATTGTTTCACCATTATAACTGTAAGAATAATTAAAGATGTTAGGTTTTGCCGATGATTAGTTCTTGGTCTTCTTAAAAGAATCCTTGTTTTAAAAATTGGGTACACATCAAGGTTCCTTAATAAATAAGTTTAATAATAAGTTAAGTGCTCTAAGCCACGGATTCGAGATCGGGCCTTGGATCCTTATTTCTGGAAGGCGTTTAGGTCTTGGCTACCCTCTTGGACCGGCCCTTGGACCTCTAGTTCAGGAATGTGTGAGGTCTTGGTCTAACCACCTTGGATCCTCATTTCAGGAATGTCTAGAGTCTTGGAACACTCCGTTGTAACGGCCCTTGGATCCTTTATTCCGGAAGGTGTAAGGTCTTGGAACTAAACCGTGAAGCTCCGTCGTTTAGGGTACGCAAGTGAAAAGTTAAAAAAAAAAAAAAAAAAAAATGAAATGATGATGAAAAAAAAATAATAATAAGAAAAATAGTGAAAGAAAAAAAAATAAAAATGAATGAAATAAATAACCTTGATGTGGACCTCATTTTCAAAGCAACGGTTCTCGAGAGAAGATTGAAAACTACTTAGCATCTTAATTTAGTATCTTTATCGGCATAAACATATCGAAACGAGAATATGAATCAATTCATTTCTCACCAAAAATAAAATAAATAGAGGAAATTAGGAAAAATGGGAGCAAGAGGTAATTACACAAGTAACTTTCATGGGTAGTGTTGGCATCTAACTTGTAAATAGACAATGATTTCGTTTTTAAGCTTAGTTTGGGGACTCGTGAAAAATCAGGAATGACGAATTTTATCCGTATGGTCACTTCTTTATGAGTTGTGTTTCCTACTCGTTGATCCTAAAAGTTATCGTGAGATAATGATTGTCAACAAAGCCGTCACATGATTATGAGGAAAATACAAAAATAGAATAAAAGGAAAATCGGGGAGTTTTTAGAACTTAAGATTTCTCAATCTCTTTTGAAAATTTTGCTACTTCTCAAAGTTAGTAAAAAGAGATTAGAAATTTTTGGATTTAAAAACGTGTTTTTATAACATTGCGTGAGGACACGTCAATATCTTAGTCTGGGGGAATTTTGGTATGTGCTTAAACACATACCTTTATTTGACCAAAACCGGACCCAAATAGACCAAAAACTAACCAATTATGCCAAATATCTTGTGTTTTTGTGTTTATGATTGTGCAGGGATGGATATTAGAAAAAAGGACAAAAACGAAGAAAAAAAACACGGAGAAAACCGAGCTTGATTTGGAAAAGAGTCAAAAACCGAAGCCGGGAAAGTCGTTTTTCATGCGGATTTGATTCAAGCTCAAGAAATATTAAAACGGCCCTTGGATTATTCTCATTTGGCAAAAAATAGACCCTTGAAGAACTTTGAAAATTTGGCAGAAATGGTCCTTGAGGTTTCATAAATTACAACTATACTCCTTGTGATAAATCCTAAACTTTTCATCCTAAACTACAAACTACTATCCGGATCCAAAAGAAACATTAAACCAACCCAAAGCCCACTTAAACCATCCACAAGCCCAACACCTAAACAAATCAGCCCACCTAAAAACTAAAACACAGCCCATGACCCGATCCTTAGTAAATAATATATCACGGGGTCAAACCCATCTTTCTAGTCAAATCCCCAATTGAACAAAATCCCTAACCCTAATCACACCATCACCTTCACCCTTAATCCCCTTTCCCGCCTAACCTTCTACTAACCTCCCCTGTCACTCTCACCTCACCACACCAGTCCAAAACACCCACATGGTGTTGTCTTTGGTCCCCCCTCTCCACATCAGCGATCCGGTTGCAAAAAGAATCATCAACGGCTCAGATGGAATGTTGTGGGCAGCAAGGAATGATCCAATGGTCAAGAAAGAAGCACAAAGGCAACAAAGGAACACACTCACACAACAAGCACAAGGTCTCAAGAAACCCTAGTTCTTATCTTATTATAAATAGGGCCGTGTAGTAGCAGATTTTTTTCTAGGTTTATTTTTAGCATTTTAATTTAAGGTTTGTAATTTTTTTCTTCAGTTGTAATTTACTCTTTATTTAATATAAGTTTATTTTTTTTTCAGCTTATTGTTATTTTACTGCTTATTTTTGCTTATCTAGTTTTTATTTTCTGCTTAATTGGTATTGAATGTGCTAGATGTAGTAGTTAGTATGTAGTTTGTGTTTTTTATTTGTTTGTATTCCGATCATTTTTATTTGTTTGAGTGTTTGGTTAATATTATTTTTTTTCCATGAATCATGTTTAGTGTTATTGTAAGATGTCTGTAGAAGCATTTTAGCTTATTTTTAGTACCTTGAAGTTTTCAGTTGGTTAGTTGAAGTTTAGGTGGATAACTGCTTGAACCTGCATAAGTGAGAGATGAGCAGTTTTTAATTGTGTTCTGAGTTTTATGATTTTAAGTTTAAGGTGGTATTTTGTTCTGAGCTTGCTTTAGTGTAGCATGATCTGTGATGCTTGTTCTCTTATTGGCTTGAAGTTTGTTGATGTGCTGATTGTTTATGTGGTTTATAGCTAAGCTTGATTTTGGTATTTTGGTCATCAGTTTGAAGTAGTTTAATAGCAGATCTGTTTGATTTTGATTTTGGTATCCATAGGTTACTGATAGGCTGCTCTTATAGCTTATTTCTCTTTTTTTCTTTCTAACTGATCCAAAAAACTAAGCTAGACTGAGCTTATCTTTTAGTTTAAATTTTTTTTTGTGATTCACTTGTTGATTTGAGTTTTTAAAAGAAAACTAAAAAAAAAATAGTAATAATCAAAAACTGACCAGCCTGGGATTCGAACCCAGGTCTGTCAGTCCACAAGCAAGCAACCCAACCACTGCACTCTTAACTTCTCTTAGTTTTAACTTACAAAATTTAATTTAAAACCCTTTTGTTTTTTTTTTCTTTTCCCTTTTAATCTAATCCGAACTTGTTTGCTTATCCCCAGCTTATTGAAATAAGCTGGGACACTTTTTATATTTTTTATAGCTTCATTTAAGTTTAAAGTATTTTAGAAAAAAATTTCAGAATTTTCTTTTTCCATTTAGTATTTTTAATCAATTATTTTCTTTTAAATAGTCTTTAATTTATAAAAAATTATTAAAAAGTCAAAAAAATATTTTTCTTTTTTCCAAAATTTTCTTTTTATATTTAGGACTTAGGAAAATTATTTTGATACCCGTAGGATTAGTTTTTCAAATATTTTACGTTTTACTCGTTCGTAGTTTCCGGTTTACGTTATTTTTAATTTTCGTTTTAGTAGATATTAGTAACCAATCAACTCTCGTCATTTCAAGCATTTTAATACCAAACCGAAAACGATATCCTCAATTTCACGCCTCGCTGGGAGAACGACCTGGGTACACGCTTATCCGGTATATTACAATCGATTGTCGCGTTGAACCGTCGCGAGTTGACTTTTCTTCGTGAGAGGTTTTGGCTTGTGACGCGTTTGTCATCGACCCCTATCAATCCCTCCGGTGAAGTTGTACCTTGATATATAAAGAATCTCCAGTAAAATTTTAGCCCGATCAAACGGTTAACGAAGGAGTTATCGCCGTTTGATAACAGCCTAGCAGTGAGTTACGAAAATTGAAACCAGTTACGAATTTTTCTTGTTTTCTTCGATCTTCGAAAAAGAAAACCTTGTTAAATCCCACGATCACGAGCCCCCTTGGCTCTGATACTAATTGTGAAGTTATAATTAAAACAACTTTGTGGATCGTTTGAGCAAGTGGGATTAAACAATAATAATGAATAAACACGACACACAGCGGAATAAACAAAACTATCATTATTATTGAACAAGGTTTATTCGTCATTATCTCTAACAACTACTTACAAACACAAACAACCCCAATGCTATGTGATCAAGTGTAGCACGATTACCTACTCTAATAGGGATCAAAGATCCTTGAGGCTTATCACAAATCTAACCTAGGCGTCTAAACAAGACTCACGCCTGGTTACACACACACACCTTTTCCTGGAAGTTACATCTCCAACATCTGTGTAAAATAATGAACGCCCTATCTCTTTATATAATAGAGATTTAGGGTTACAAAGACTTTAACATAATACATTTTAGGTCCTTCATCTTTGTCTTCATAAGTCTCCTTCATATTTCATATTTTGTCTATTATGAACTCAAATTTAATTCCCAACAAAAACTGCCATGCCAGCTGTTCATACATCTAGACCAGCAGTTAGTACTGGTAAGCCAAAAAACACTGCTAGGGATAAAAGGGCAAATGCTGTTAAGGCCTGAGCATGTTGGGTATGGAGACCAATCAAACCCAATGGTGCATCAATTGTATTAAAAAGATTTGACTATATTGATGCACGAGGCAAACCCAAGTCAGTGATGGCTTGGGTACCCCAAGGAAACTAATTTCCTTCTCTTATGTACAGGGACATCCACAAGAAGATGAAGAAGATCAAGGTTATGCAGACAGTGGATGCTCTAGGCACATGACATGCAACATGTCCTATCTTTCTGACTTTACACCAATGGATTGAGGATATGTTACCTTTGGGGAGGAATAAGTGGAAAGATTACTGGTAAAGGTACATTGAAAACTGGTAAACTTGACTTTGAAGATGTGTATTTTGTGCAAGAGCTAAAGTACAATCTCTTTAGTGTCTCACAGATGTGTGACAAAAAGAACAAAGTTCTTTTTACTGACACTGAATGTCTTGTTCTTTCTCCAGACTTTAAGTTACCTGATGAAAGTCAAGTACTCCTTAAAGTTCCAAGAAAGGGCAATATGTACAGTGTTGATATGAAGAAAATTGTTCCTAAAGAGGCTCTCACTTGTCTTGTTGCAAAAGCCACATTGGATGAGTCAATGCTGTGGCATAGAAGACTTGGTCATGTCAATTTTAAAACCATAAATAAAATTGTTAAAGATGGTTTGGTAATAGGCTTGCCTCAAAAACGTTTTGAAAATGACCAAACTTTTGTTGCCTGTCTCAAGGGCAAACAACATAAAGCTTCTTGTAAGCCCAAGACCCAAAACTCTATTACTCAACCTTTGTTTATGTTGCATATGGACTTATTTGGTCCTACATCTGTGAGTAGTATTATGCATAAGAAGTACTGTCTTGTAGTTACTGATGACTATAGTATATTCACATGGGTTTTCTTTCTAGGATCTAAGGATGAGACACCTAGCATTCTTAAGATATTTATAAGTGAAATAGAAAACCTAGTGGATAAGAAAGTGAAAGTCATCAGGTGTGACAATGGGACAAAGTTTAAGAATAGAGTTATGGATGATTTCTGTAGGGAAAAAGGTATTAAGAGAGCGTTTAGTGTAGCTTGAACTCCTCAGCAGAATGGGGTTGCTGAAAGCAGGAATAGGACATTAATAGAAGCTGCTAGAACCATGTTAGCTGATTCAAAACTGCCCATCACTTTTTGGGCTAAAGTAGTTAATACTGCTTGTTATGTGCAGAACAGAGTTTTAGTAGTCAAACCTCACAACCAGACACCATATGAACTGTTTAGAGGTAGAACACCTGCTTTAGGTTTTCTAAGACCATTTGGGTGTCATGTTACTATCCTCAATACCTTAGACCATCTAGGCAAATTTGATGGTAAATCAGATGAGGGTTTCTTGGATGGGTACTCATTAAATTGCAAAGCCTTTAGAGTATACAACACAAGAACTAGGAAAGTAGAGGAAAACCTGCATGTTGAATTTCTAGAGAATAAATCTAATGTTGCAGGTGAAGGTCCAAAATGGCTATTTGATCTTGATACTCTAACCAAATCTATGAACTATGTGCCAGTTGTTGTAGGAACATTTTCTAATGATTTTGTAGATTTAGAAAATGGTGTTTCAACAGATGAACCAAGATTGGAAAAGGAGAAAGATCAAGATCACATACTAATGCCTATTTGGGATAGTACTGCTGATGCAGACAAAGAAGGTTTTGAAGATGGAAACAATGAAGATGGAGTTAAGGAACCAGAGAATCAAGAAAACAGTACAAATATAGATTGTACTACTGAGCCTCATATTAGTACTGCTGGGCAAGATGTTCATACTGATGGCCCATCAGGTCATAATACTGATGATTTCTCAGAATATGAAGTGGATATCAACAATATGCCACTCACCTATCAAGTTCCCACAACTCCACACATAAGAATACACAAAGATCAGTCCCTAGACAATGTGATTGGAGACATACAGTCTGGTGTGAAGACAAGAAGGCAGACCATGACTTTAGATCAACAAGGATTTCTTAGTGCTTTTTATGAAGAAAAGAAGCATGAAGATGCCAACACATGTCTATTTGTATGTTCCCTTTCCCAATCAGAACCCAAGAACATACTTAAAGCCTTAGAAGACTCAAGATGGGTGGAAGCTATGCAAGAGGAGCTTCTCCAATTCAAGATTCAGAAGGTTTGGGTATCGGTTGATTTACGCAAGGGTATGAGGGTAATTGGTACTAAATGGATATTTAGAAATAAAAAGGATGAAAGGGGGATTGTGATCAGAAATAAGGCTAGACTTGTAGCCCAGAGATATACACAAGAGGAAGGAATAGACTATTAAGACTTTTTTGCATCTGTAGCTAGGATTGAAGCTATAAGATTGTTCTTACCTTATGCTTCTTTCATGGGCTTTACTGTTTACCAGATGGATGTCAAGAGTGCCTTTCTCTATAGTACTATTGAAGAGGAGGTGTATGTTTCGCAACCTCCAGGGTTTGTAGATCTTGAACATCCAGATAAGGTGTACACGGTGGTGAAAGCTCTTTATGGACTGCATCAAGTTCCAAGGGCCTGGTATGGAACATTGGCTACTTATTTGTTAGAGAATGGGTTCCAAAGAGGCATGATTGATCAGAATCTTTTGATCAAGAAGAACAAGGGGGATATCTTGCTGGTACAGGTCTATGTGGATGATATCATAATTGGATCCACAAAGAAGGAGGTGTTCTTAGAATTTGAGAAACTTATGCATGATAAGTTTCAAATGAGTTCCGTGGGTGAACTTACCTTCTTTCTAGGGTTGCAAATGAAGCAATCAATTGAAGGCATATTTATCAGTCAAGATAAATATGTGACTGAGATCTTAAGGAAATTTTAATTTACTGATGCTAAAGTGGCAAGCACACCTTTTGATCCAGAGAAACCTTTGCTTAAAGATGCAGATGGAGAAAGTGTTGATGTACACACCTACAGGTCAATGATAGGGTCCTTGATGTATCTTACCTCATCAAGGCCAGATATCATATTTGCTGTGTGTGCGTATGCAAGGTTTCAAGTCAATCCCAAGGCTTCCCATTTAGTTGCTGTAAAGAGGATCTTTAGGTACCTTAAGGGTCAACCTAAGTTGGGTCTATGGTATCCTAAGAAATCACCTTTTGATTTGGTGGCATATTCAGATAGTGATTATGCTGGTGCAAGTCTGGATAGGAAATCAACAACAGGTGGTTTTCAGTTCCTAGGTTGCAGACTTATATCATGGCAATGCAAGAAGCAGACAATTATGGCAACTTCTACAACTGAAGCTGAGTATGTAGCTGCTGCAAGTTCCTGTGGTCAAGTCCTATGGATTCAAAATCAACTGCTTGACTATGGGTATAATTTTTTGAATACCAAGATATATATTGTAACATATTCAATAACATATAACACATAAAATATGTGAGTTTGGCCGATTGTTTTAGAGAGAGAAAGAGAGAATGGGAGTTCTAGAGAGAGAAAGTGAAGGAAGAATTAGTTGAATGATTAGAAGCTCCAACCCTTCCCACACTTGGGAAGGGGTATTTATAGTACTAGCTAGGTTGCCCTTAGTGGGCTGTGGAGTGAGCTGATAGTGGGTAAAGACCCGACCCAACTCCACAAATACTAATATAACTAAACTAATAATAATAATATTAATAATCCTACGAGCTATATAAATGCTAAATAGATACTCGGGGTGACCGAGTCTTCATATGAATATTTATATTCCTAACAATCTCCCCCTAAGGGAGGTCACCCCGGAAATTACATTTTGAATACTAGCATTCTATCATGTGAATTTGACTTCATAGCTCGTAGTCTTTGATTCTTCAATGTCAATGATCTTTGTGCATTCAGCAGTGAACTTTTGATGACAGATCTTTTGTCTTGGATGATCTTTGAGAAATCTTTAAGAATATCATCCAACATATGTCTTCTAGTCATCTTGCAACATCGTCTCCATGTGAAGTTGTGATCTTTGAGCCTTCTTTGAGATCAGCAGCCACCGTAAATCTCCAAGCTCATCCGTTGTAATAATATTGCCTCCATGTGATTTGTTGTGACCTTTGGACTGCATGCTCACACTTTTCTGGATCATGATAATTATCATCAGAGTTGCGGAAGCTGTGTTGTAGGTCTTTTAGCTATCATGATGTCTTTGATAATGATTTGTAAGTGTGAGCATGGAGTGTGGATTGACACATCTCTACTGGAATCAGGAACCACCATCACCATCTCTATATGAATCTGAAATAAAACAGTTAGCAATAAAGTTGTAGAGCGAATATGGCTTTGTCATTTGCTCGGTGTGGTTGGAATAACCTTCGGTTCCGTGAGGACTGACCTGTGATCCGGTCGAATTCCCTTTAAAGAGAATTCTCCTTGACAGGAATTTCCAGCTTGTTGTATAGACTCATCCAACGAATTAACATTGGAATCGTCATACCAAGCATGTTCTCATACCGGAACGTCTCAAAGCAGACAACACGGTAGAGTGAATCAGTGAATTAAATACCCACTGATTGATGAGAAATTGATTAGAAAAATCAATCGCATGTCACTGGATAAACATTTTATGCAACACAACGAGGGTTATATAAATTGAATCACATTTCTGTCATAAACACTTTTGTTTGAAAATTTTCGCAATCAATGTGCTCGAAACTCAGTTGGTGAGCACATTGAAAGGTTTTCCAAAAGCATCCGTCAATCCATTTCCTGGAACAAGTTTGATTCAAAAATGAATCGCCCCATCGTTTCTTTCCAGTTGTCACAAGTTTGATCCATGAATGAACTCACATGTCACCCACCAAGAGCTTGTTAGATGTTGGCTCTAGAAGGATTTCCATCTTCATTGTGAATACTTTCGTATCACTAGTATGTTCTGGCAATACCACTAGGATAATGCGTGGGACTCTTCATATATATTTTCTTGCTTTTCACGGTGTATGAAACAGCAAGCATATTGAAAATGTGTCCTAATGAGATTTATGGATGATCTCTTGGCTCTAGACTCAATAGTGCGTTTTGATTTAGTGATCGGAGGCTGGAGAGGACTGCCACCTTTTCAATATCATCTAACTCGGAGTGAGAGAGACGATAGATATGTATTGATTTCCGTGACAAATGAAACAAGAGTCCTTTGAGGGACCTTGAGTGGCTAGGGAGGGTTGTGCAGCGTATCAATGGGTCCATGATACTTTCTCTTCAATGTTAGCAATCAACTAAGTATTTCTGATAGCATATGTATTGACCCGGTTTCTGCCTAAAGTGTAAGGAGGGCTTCTTTCTTTTCACCCTTTATCTTTACGTTTCTTTTTCATTCTTCAACCCCTTCAGCGCTTACCGAGACTTCATTACTAGCACCTTGTTAGGTTTGTTCCAATACTAGCTCCATCTCAGTCGGCACTTTTCCCTTATTCACTTTTCTCCTTTTTAATCATTCCTAAGGACTTCTATTCTAACTAGAGGATTGTCCCTGGGAAGATCCCTTCGGTTCTGGCTGGATCATGGGAACTAATACCTAACCTCACCATCCTTATAACTCCAGTACATTAAAATAAGATTGGTCGGTCTTTGGTATTCTTCCACAATTGCCATTATAAACCATTTGCTCCCCCTCAATATGTGCATCGATATACGAAAGAGTTTAGCACATATGGGAGAGCCTACACTTGAGTCCAAAAGATCACATTTTATCAGTTTTCATATTTAAATCACATTCTCTCCCCCGATCAAAAATTTCAAACCTTTTGAGATTTGTGATCCCAATTGATTTAAATAAGTTTAGAAAATATAGGAGAAAATGTGGTCTGATTCAATATATGCTGATACTGGAACATTACGATGCTCCCCCTCAATCAATGAGGGAGAATGTTAGTGTCAGGTATGATAAGTTTGGAAGATTTTGAACTTAAAAAATAATACACTGATACATAACAACGACATATTAATCACTGCTTATTATGTACAAAGTTACTGTTGCGTCACAGATGATGTTGACCTTTACACACAGATGGTGTGATCATTCGCTTCTCTGAGGGAGTCAGTATTCAACATCAATTTTCCATCCACCAACAAAACTTCCTAGTATTGTAGATCCCCACTCAGCGAGACCAGAATTAGTAATGCTTTGTTGAAGTGAAGGTGGTGGTGGTGATGACTGTGTTGTTGTTGCTAATGTTGTTGTTGTGGTAAATTCAGAGCCAGTCAATATAGTTTGAACATCTGATCAAATGGTTAGAGCGGGAGCAGGCACATTCATATCGGCCATGGAATCTGCATAAGAATATCAACACAGATATACATACATACAGATTAACTTTTCATTAACAGCTACCACGTAGCAGCTTGCCTACTCATAATACCATACTCATCTCATAATCAAACCACAGTAAGGAAATACATCAAACCGCTATCTAGCATGAAGAGTAATCAACAATCATGAACATGGCAATTCACTCATATTTCAACATTCAACTCAAGATCTTAGGGACAAGATTCTAACATGATAGCTACATACCTAAGCATATCCTGAGAGCACATGCACTAAATTAACAACAATTAAGCAGTTATCGACTAACAAAAGTCAATCTACATTTGAAACTCATTCAATTAGACCATACAAATGCCTGTGGGGTATTCAAGAACATCAAACACACTGGGTTTTCTAACTTCTTTTAGATTTTGAGTTTTAAAGTATTTAGGGGATTAAACGAGGATTCCAAAGTGACAAAAATGGACCATATAGTTACATAAAGCTAGGAAACTATAAGAAAATTGCACATAATGTCCTAATCTTTCTAACAACTAACACATTTGGCCATTTAAGATAAAGTTTAGCACGTTCCTCTTCAACTAATACCCCATTAACTACTAAACCTTTTCTAACAATTATGAGATAACCAATAAACCCGTTTGATGATATAAAATTTGAAATCACTCTCCCCCTCAATCAATGACCCGTATTCGAGTTAACGAGTTGTAGTCATTGATTGAGTGACAAATTTTATGAACTATCCAACTCTGAAAGAATTTCAAACAACACGTTACCACCTTGTGTCTCACAAATAATTTTCAGAAGAATCATAGAAAGAAAATTATTTGTTCAGGACATAAGACTTCTCTTTTGTATCATGAAATAATGCACTGAGGCGTGCATTAAATCGGGGATGCACGGATATGAAGTAATCCATGCCCGGGTGAACTTCACCCGTTGTTAGGAACAGCCGTCTTTTTGTCGACGTGCTTTCCTCATTTTGAAAAACCGGGTTGCATATCTAAAGTAATAGCAAGCCATCTTGACATGTTTTAACAATTCATTTTAACTTCTGCTCTAGCTTCATTTAATGTCCCGTGTCATTATTGAATGAAATTTCTAGGACCGTAAATGTTATCAATAAACAGAAGACATGCCTAGAGAAACTATTTTTGGTATTTTCTAATTTTATGATTTTTTTATGGTTTTTATGGGTTTAAGGTTTTCTATTTACATTTTGTTGGTTTTATATTTTTCTATTTACATTTTGGTATAAGATATGTACAAAGTATATAACTCAATTTAAGACGATGTTGACATGGATACCAAAATAAGGATATCGTTCTTGTACGTTGTGGAAGTCTATAGTCAACATCTCTTAAAATTTCACGACCAAAGCCTTCGAGGCTCCTGAATAATCGCCTGAACTTGAGCTATCTCAATGTGAAGCTTTGATAGCTTCCCCCCAAACCGACAGTCTTTTTTTTGAGCAGTTTTAAAGCTCTCTTTCAAGCTTACATTCGTTAAGTCCATGGTATGTGCTTAAACACATACCTTTTATTGACCAAAATCAGACCAAAACGACCAAAAACTAACCAAAATGCCAAAGATATTTGTGTTTTTGTGTTTGTTTATATGCAGGTACGGATATTTAGAAATATGGACAAAAATCAAGAAAAACCCGGAAAACACGAGCACGAGATTTGGAAAAGTGTCAAAAGCCGAAGTCGGGGAAGCAAATGATCAAAGTTTATGCTCATATGTCAGATTTGGTCCTTGAAGAATCAAAATATTACATGAAAAGCCCTTGGAATTATTTTGGAGCAATAGCAGAATTAGTCCCTGAAGTTTAAGAATTATCACATTTTGGTCCTTGTCATTTTAAACTTAAAACCGCTACTACCAAAACCAGCCAATACAAATAAATCCAATCCTTATCATAAAACAACCCAACCCATATTAAAACCCAACCATCACCAAGCCCACTATGCCTAGATGCCCACTACTATCCCCATTATACCCAAACCGGATCCCCTCTTTTATCCTAACCCAGTCAAATCATCCCTCAAACCCGGTCAACAAAAATAATAAACAATAAATACTTGCCCGCCATTTACTGTGGATTATCCCTCCTACAACTTACCCTGCTACCCCAGTCCAATTTAACCCGTACATTTAATTACTGACACACCTGGCAGGAGAATGTCTTCATAAAGTTGTACACGTTGGTAATCCCACGCTCTCCCATTGGTTGAAACAAGCTGGCACACGATCCAAGGGTCCGAATTTATTGTGATGATGACATTTGATGATCAAAGGCTTAGAAAAATGATGGGAAGCTGCTAGAAACCCTAGAGGAGCTCACACCTAGGCTATAAATACAGCCCTCTCACTCACGGATTAGGGTGTTAGAGTTTTAGGGTTAGAAATTTAGGATTAGTTAGAATAGGGATAATTTAGGAGTAGTTTAAGTAATGCTTTTAGCTTAAGTCTTCAGCTTATTGTAATAGTCCCAGCTTTTGTATTCATTTCAAGGATTAATGGATTTGTAAGTTTTCATTTGATTTCTTTTAATAGTCAAACTGCTTGTAGATTATTTTTTAGCTTATTATAGTTCTCATCTGCTTATTGGTAGTGTATGATTGCTTTTTATCTGTTTTTATTGTTTAAACACCTTTTGGTTTAGTTTTCTTAAAAAACCTTAAAAAAGGCCAAAAATAGTCATAATAGGAACTAGCTTATTTAATGCTTATTTAGATCTTAAAAGTTGATAATCTGTGTTAAAATAAGTTAGGTATTCAATAGTGAATCAGATTCATAGCTTAATTTAGTGGTTTCTATTTTAAAATTTCAATAACAGTTTCAAAAAGGTTGTTTGGCACCAGCTTATTTTGGGTCTTAATCTTTGAGCACTGTTCATTGACCTGTTTGAGAACTTTGATCCAGCCATAATGCACTCATATAAGTTGTTTTCAGAAGGGTTCTAGCTTATTTATAAGGTTTTGTTTATTTGAGTCAGTTGAGATAAGATTTGGCATACTCACTATTCAAATAAGCCCCTAGTAGACTTAAGCTTATGCAGTACCTATTTCTGGTCTCTCTTGTTTCAAAATAGTGTTTAAGGTTGATCTTAAAGAGATGGTATTATTTCATTTGCTATTGGATAGTCTTAGTCCAATTTCGCTCTAAAATATCACATCAGACCCCTTATATAGCCTGCATTAGATTTCTTAGTTGCAGACTTGTATGTGGTCTGCACTAGTTTGCCTAGGTCTGTGAAAGAGCTTAATGGTGGGAATTTAAGTTTGATTCTGTGAATTTTGAGTAGGTTGCTTGTTTAACTTTGCTTATTCTTAAGTCCAATCCCTTCCTTAGCTTATTTGAGCTTATAAATAAGCCTGCAAGTTAACTGATCAACCCAATTTAACCCTGATCCATCAGAGTTTAAGTGTATTGATTAAGCTAACTTCTCAGCTTATTCTCAAGCATTAAATAAGCCCCCCTTGGCCTGCAATTGAGTTTCTGAGCAATCTGATGTATGAATTTGAGTAAAATTATGAGCTTGAGTTCACAGCTTATCTCTAAGTGCTTATTTTTGGGTCCCATAAGTTACACAGTAGACTATACTTTGTTATGTGCTTCAGTCCCTCGTTTAGCTTATTTGGTTTAATTCTATGCTTATAGCTTATTATGTGACTTACTCATTTGCTGTTTCTTTTCATTTTTAGCTCATTGTAGTCATTTAGCTTATTTTAGTTCTTATTTAGCTTAAAAAGTAGCTTAAATAATCCATTAGAATATACCCTTAGCTTATTGTATCCCTTGTTCTTAACTGCCTTGTTTCCCATTGCTTATTCTGAGTCTATTTTTAGTTTTTTTCTTAAAAATAGTTGTCTCTTTAAAAAATTTGCTTATTAGTGTGCTTATTAAGTTTTCACAAAGAAAAATAATTAAAAAAAAATGGTTTTCCGAAAAGGCTGAGCCAGGGATTCGAACCCTGGTCTCCAGCCCAGACAACACCTCACAAATCCATCTGCCCTAGGGACTTTATTAGTAAACGTTTGCACTATTTTTTTTTACTTAACCATTATTCCCCCTTTTAGCTTATTAGTTCTACTTAGCTTAATTACTGCTTATTAGAATAAGTTGTTGCCCCGATTTTATTTTTCTCTTATTCTTCTTAGTATTAAGTATTTTTGCAAAAAGTTTCAGATTTATTTTTCAAGTTTTACTATTTTTAATCATTTAATTAGTTTAAAATAGTTTTTAATTCGTATTTAAATAAATAAAAATCAAAAAAATATAATTCTTTTTTTTTTTTTTAAATTTTATTTTGTTATTTAGAACTTAGGAAAAATTAATTTGCACCCGTAGGATTAGTATTTCACTATTTTGATGTTTAGGTTCGGATTTCTCGGCTTAAAGGCCTATTTAGGATTTCTTTTGCGTTTTATGATACGTTTGCCTTAGTTTAGCTTTTCCCTCGCGTTATTATTTGTTTTTAGTTAAAATTTCATTATCTTAGTTTATAAATCCCAAATATCTCTCTTTTTTACTATTCACTGCACGTTTCACGAACCCGAATCACAATTCCATTCATCCTTCGTCGGGACAACGAACTTCGGGTTTTGCATATTTCCTTTGCAATCCCTTTTGGGATATAAATTGTTTGAAATCAATTTTTGGCGCCGCTGCCGGGGAGGGTTGAAGTGAGTTCGTGATTTCCGTGTTTTGATTCGTGTTTTGAAGACCCTTCCTTGTGAAGTTTTCATTTCCATTTGTAAATATTTTTATATTAAAAAAAACCAAAAAGATTTTTTTTAAATTTATTTTCCTTTTTCATTTGTGATTTTCCATGTTTAAAAATCCAAAAATATTCTTCTCGTTCCTCTTATCCGTTTAATTCTTATCTTCTTATCCTCTTAACCATTTAATTCTATCTCTTTATCCCTCTTTTGTTTAATTCTTATGGCATCTCTCGGCTATCATTGTTTTCATTGCAAAAGTCCGATGGAGAATGCGTATCGTTTTTACAAGTGTATTTGTGAGCAGTGTGGGGGTAATTGTAGTAACGGATATTGTAATTGGTGCAACTCATTTAATACAAATATAAATTCTTCCAATGAGTCACCAAATTTTTCTGATTACCCACCACAGCCACAGCCGTCTTCGGTCGACCAGCTTAATTGCTTAAATTGTGGAGATCCGTTAAAAGCTGGTTTACTTTGTGAACTTTGTATGCTTTACTCTTCTAAAGCTGAAACTTCATTCGCTTATGATTCGAATCCAAATTCTTTCAATGAACCGCCAAATTTCTCCGACTACTCTCCACAGCCCCAGATGTCTTCGTTCAATCAGCGTTATTGCTGTAAATGTGGAGATCCGTTAGATGGTTCTTTACGTCGACGATGTACCTGCGAGTGGTGTAGAAATGGTCTTATGAATGGAATTTGTTCAAATTGCGCTTCGAGAGCTGAAAATTCATTTGCTTATGATTCTAATTCAAACTTTTCCAATTATCCTCAAAACGATTTCAACCACCCTCCACAGAATTCATATGAGCACGAGGCGTACTATCAAAGTTTCAATGATACATCGTTTCAAAATACACCGAATTTTTCTTGTGCAAATTGTGGGGGTCCTCATAATGATTATCAATGTCAACTGTGGAGTCAAAATTACTATGAACCTAATCTTTGCTATGACTCATCCGGTTTTGACCAACCTTCACAATACACCACCCCTCTGACACTTTCTCAGAAAGTTGAAATGATTACTTAAATGGTTGCTCAAAATAAATTGATTACTGAAATGATTATCAAGAACTATCAAGCTGATATAAACCATCTTCAGGAGTTAAATCTCAAAAAACAAGATCCTCCCGTTGACTTATATTGCTCAGAAGAGAGGGAAGTGTTTCGACCAGTTGAAAACCTTCATTGTGCCAATATGTCATTCACTTATTACGATGACGATGATGACAAGGATTCTATTGGGATAGATTATAAGGAGTCGTCAACTGCAATCACAACCGTCTTACCAACCAAAGAACCCGAGGACTCTCTAAAAATGGGGGACGAGCATCTTAGCACTATTCCTGAAAAGGAATCGGACGAATTCAAAAAGTCTAGTGCTGAGAACCTCGTCCCAATCCCAAGTGAGTCTGAGGAAATATTCGACGGTGAATGTGATTTTCAATTTTGTGGTGATTCTTTTGATTTTTCTGAGGTTACTTCCGGGATATTCTCTAACCCTCTTTTTGAATTTAATGATGAGTATACTTCTTGCAAAGTTAATCCTCTTTTCGATGGAGGGTTAGAGAACGTTGAGGATGAGGACTTTACACTTGATGAGCCGATTTTACCAATACCTCGCCCCAACGATTCCATGACTTAGAAGGGGATGTATTTTTTCTTGAAAAATTGCTTAACAGTGATCCCCTTCCAGAAACTGAGTCATTTCACGTTGATCCTTTATCCCCTCGCCCTCCTGCTAAACCACCAGATGATGGAATTCTCTCTAATATTTTACCCACCCAACCCACCCTTTCTATCTCTTTCGGGAGTGAGGATGACGATTATCTCACAATCGTTATTTAGATCTTTCTCCCTTTCTTCACCTATCTGGTATCTTCTTCTTTCTTTCATTCCTTTGTAAGTGAAGACACCGTCTTTGACCCCGGCATCTCTCATTCTTTTAAGCTGTGGGTATCTCATCGGAGTGGAACTTTCGTATGCTTCAATGTTTATCCAAACCTCTTGAACGAAAGTCCGATTGAGATTATCTTTTCCACTTGCTCCCCCAAGAACAAATGAATTCGGGGCAAGTCTAAGCTATACGACTCGATAAAAAACAAGCGCTTCGTGGGAGGCACCCCATGCTTATCCTTCTATCTTCTTTCTATTTTCTCTCTAATAAGTGACGTGAGGAGGGCTACCTCTTCCATTTCTCGTGTTTTGTGGTTGTTTGTGTTTGTCCAGTATTTGCCCGAATAATGAAGACTCTCGTGCTCGTGATTTGTTTTTCTCCACTCGAGTTTCATCATTCGTTGCTCATCCGATATCCTTAATCTTATCGGTTTAGGTTTATCTTTGGCATAATTAATAAACGGCCTTAGATTTATGTAGGAGAACCCTTACCTTTAAGACATTGAGGACAATGTCTCGTTTTAGTCTGGGGGGGGGGGGTAATCTTTCGATTTGATTTATGCCTTGCATTTTTGTCGTTTTCTCATGCAACCCCGTTTTTCCTCCAAAAATTGAAAAAATCTGAAAAAATGAGAAAATTTTAAAAATTTTGTGCAAAAATATAATAAATTTTGACATTTTGTTGACTTTCCGCTGGTGAGAGTAGGAATAAAATTCTGACTTGATCGGGCGTGTTGAGCCCTAGCTTGTCTCCTTAACCTTTCTTGGCTAAGCATTCGCGGATCTTATTACTTAAGATTCTAATTTTGCGAAGAACGAGAAATGATAGAGTTTATTTATAAGTTAGATTGCTAAACGTGGAGTAGTTGGTTCTCTTTAGAGCTCATCGAAGTTACTTATGGCCTTTTGCTCCCACAAAATTGTTTCACCATATAACTGCAAGAATAATTAAAGATGTTAGGTTTTGCCGATGATTAGTTCTTGATCTTCTTAAAAGAATCCTTGCCTTAAAATTGGGTATACATCAAGGTTACTTAATAAATACGTTTAATAATAATAAGTTAAGTGCTCTAAGCTACGGATTAGAGATCGGGCCTTGGATCCTTATTTTCGGAAGGCATTTAGGTCTTGGCTACCCTCTTGCACCGGCCCTTGGACCTCTAGTTCAGGAATGTGTGAGGTCTTGGTCTAACCACCTTGGATCCTCATTTCAGGAATGTCTAGAGTCTTGGAACACCCCGTTGTAACGGCCATTGGATCCTTTATGCCGGAAGGTGTAAGGTCTTGTAACTAAACCGTGAAGCTCCGTCGTGTAGGGTACGCAAGTGAAAAGTTAGTGAAAAAAAAATGATGATAAATGAAAAATAGAAAAATGCAAAATATAAATAAAAACCTTGATGTGGACCTCATTTTCAAAGCAACGGTTCTCGAGAGAAGATTGAAAACTACTTAGCGTCTTAATTTAGTATCTTTATCGGACTAAAAACCTATCGAAACGTGTAGAAACTAATGACGTGCTGAATATAGTTTCTTGGATCGTTTTGAGCCTTAGGGTTCAACAATAACAATGAATAATATGCACAGCGGATTAAAACAAATCAAAGTTATTGACACAAAGTTTCATTCACAAACATCACTTCAATTATATTAATAACGTGTTATCTAATCTATAACAAGGATCAATGAATTGATCTTGAAGTGAAACAAACTAAACCCTAGACGTTTTCTATGACAAACGTCTAGAACACACACACGCCTTTTAGTAATCTACATCGTGGAAGACAATGATAAAAACCTGTACCTCTAATTTCTTTATATAATAGAAATTAGGGTTTACAAAATACTACGAAGGAATAAAATATAAATCTTCTTTTGCAAATAAGTCCTTCATGTTTCATTCTTTCTTGTTTCATTCTTTGTTCTTTTGTATCATCAAATCCATAAACCCAACAATCTTCCCCTATTTGATGATGACAAAACAAACACATTCTTGTACGAACTTCCCTAGACGAAGTAGCAGAAGTTGAGATAATTAAATCTCACCATGAATGAAACAATCTGTCTTCCCCTTAAACCATGCCATGCCATCACAATATTTCTTCCCCTTTTTGTTATCAACAAATAGAGAATGAATAAACCGTAGAAACTTCCCCTCGAGTGATGCATGTACATAAAATTATTCTTCAAATCAGTAGGCTGTATATATTGTTGAAGAAAAATATCATTATCAATTTGATGTTGAAGTAGAAGAAACCAACCCTGTGTCTTATGCCTTGTACTAAATACGACTTCGAACATATACTTAATGTATAGGGAGACCGCAATCTCTTGACAACAACCACTGAGCACTACAATGTAACTCCTTCAAGTTTTTTGTCAATTCGAGTCACTTGAACGAACAAACAAGCATCTTAAAACGAATGGGAACGTTTAAGATATGATAAGACACAACCTTGATAAATTCAACCGCATCATCAAAGAAATAATAAATAATCCTCTCCTCCAATAAGAAAATTAATACGAGCCTTTAAAACTTTAACGAACATAAAAACCAAACTCCTTGTGTGTGTGAACTTCCCCTGTGTGTGTGTGTAAACCAATAACCATACTTACTTCCCCTCACTGCTCGTAAATTATGCAAGTATCAATCGTGTAAACCCAGCAACAACGTAACAGCAGAGAGTAAGTCCAGCAGCAGAGTCAATATGCGTAACAGCAGAGTGAGATATGTCGAACAGCAGAGTTATATAACGAACAGCAGAGTGTATCAGACATAGCAGCAGAATAAAATAGCATATCAGCAGAGTAAAATAATCGTAGTAGCAGACTGAATACAGTACCCATGTGTAAATCATTATCAAGTGCAGCTACTAAACTTCTTGACCAATGATTATATCAGTACGAGATTAATAATGTGAATTGCAAACCGTCCCACTCAATAAAGTATTCCACTGACCATTGACCTTTTGCACCAACTGACACGCAGCAGACAACAAACTAATAACTCCACAAGCACAATAATGTCTATGAGATTAGTACGAGGTATGAGCAATTAATGAGACCAAGTATCCATTAATTCAGTACGAATCATTAAATCATCCACTGACCTCTATGCTTGACCAATCACAGAATCCAATTAACACAATTCTCACCGACCCTCTTTCAGCAATTAATATCAACAATTAAAACCTTATATCCAACTCAGTAGCAAATCGCCAAAACCCTTTAATTGATAAACAACATGCGACAATCAAATCATCCCCAAAACGTCAACACCAATCAGAAATAAAATAATAAATCAGTCACAAGTGACAGCTGAATTTAATCGGCACTCATCCACTTGCACAAATATATACCAACCCAATTCATTATTTAATTCATCAATGAATGACAGTACAAGGTTAATTTGTTGAAACAGCCCATGAATTAAACCTTTGCATTCACTATCCGACACCAGCTCCAATTAAAGTACGAGGTTTATTCTTTTAACAACAGCCAATCAATTAATTCAATGATCAGTCAACAAAAATTCCATAATCGAATTGTCAATATAAAATTCACTTTCGGAAGACGACAAATCGATCAATCAAATCTCAGTACCCACGTGATAAATATTCAATCAATTAGACCATAATATAATAATCGACCCATTAATTAAAGATTTGAAATCAATACCAGATCATATGGACCAATTAAAACGATCAACAGCAGCAGCTTTTTGTCACTTTTTATTCTTGTCGCTAACCAAACAACGATTAAATAAAATCAATTCGTACCTTTGTCAAACTGCTTCTCATTGACACAGAAACTTTGTGAATCCCTAGGTAACGAGCTCCCCAAGCTCTGATACCGAACTTATGCACGCCATCATCAAATAAGTTCTTGGACCGTTTTGAGCCTTAGGGTTCAACAATAACAATGAATAAACATGCACAGCGGATTAAAATAAATCAAAGTTATTGACACAAAGTTTTTATTCATTATCACAATCAGCCTCAATATAACACGGTTACTCAATAGTAACAGGGATCAAGAGATCCTTGAGGCTACGAACAAACTTGTTTAGGCGTTTATAAGATCACGCCTAAACACACACACACACCTTTAGCTAGACGTCTACATTGGAAGACCTAATATTATACGTACCTTACCTCTCTTTATATACTAGAGAGATAGGGTTTACAAAGAAATAAACTAACATAATAAAAGATTACTACGAATCTTTTCTTTCTCTACAAGTTTCTTCCTTTGTCATATTAAGTCCCTCTTGTTTCATTCTTGGTCGTTTTGTCTCATCAAATTAATAAACCCAACAAAACGAGAAAATATGAAGCAATTCATTTCTCACCAAAAATAAAATAAATAGAGGCGAATTAGGAAAATGGGAGCAAGAGGTAATTACACAAGTAACTTCCATGGGTAGTGTTGGCATCTAACTTGTAAATAGCGATGATCTCGTTTTTAAGCTTAGTTTGGGACTCGTGAAAAATCAGGGATGACGAATTTTATCCGTATGGCCACTTCTTTATGAGTCGTGTTTCCTACTCGTTGACCCTAAAAGTTATTGATGGATAATGATTGTCAACAAGCCGTCACATGATAAAAATACATAAATAGAATAAAAAGGAAAATCGGGGAGTTTTTAGAACTTAAGATTTCTTAATCTCTTTTGAAAATTTTGCTACTTCTCAAAGTTAGTAAAAAGAGGTTAGAAATTTTTGGATTTAAAAACGTGTTTTTATAACATTGCGTGAGGACACTGCAATATCTTAGTCTGGGGGATTTTGGTATGTGCTTAAACACATACCTTTTATTGACCAAAATCAGACCAAAACGACCAAAAACTAACCAAAATGCCAAAGATATTTGTGTTTTTGTGTTTGTTTATATGCAGGTACGGATATTTAGAAATATGGACAAAAATCAAGAAAAACCCGGAAAACACGAGCACGAGATTTGGAAAAGTGTCAAAAGCCGAAGCCGGGGAAGCAAATGATCAAAGTTTATGCTCATATGTCAGATTTGGTCCTTGAAGAATCAAAATATTACATGAAAAGCCCTTGGAATTATTTTAGAGCAATAGCAGACTTAGTCCCTGAAGTTTCAGAATTATCACATTTTGGTCCTTGTCATTTTAAACTTAAAACCTCTACTACCAAAACCAGCCAATACAAATAAATCCAATCCTTATCATAAAACAACCCAACCCATATTAAAACCCAACCATCACCAAGCCCACCATGCCTAGCAGCCCACTACTATCCCCATTATACCTAAACCGGATCCCCTCTTTTATCCTAACCCGGTCAAATCCTCCCTCAAACCCGGTCAACAAAAATAATAAACAATAAATACTTGCCCGCCATTTACTGTGGATTATCCCTCCCACAACTTACCATGCTACCCCAGTCCAATTTAACCCGTACATTTAATTACTGACACACCTGGCAGGAGAATGTCGTCATAAAGTTGTACACGTTGGTAATCCCACGCTCTCCCATTGGTTGAAACAAGCTGGCACACGATCCAAGGGTCTGAATTTATTGTGATGATGACATTTGATGATCAAAGGCTGAGAAAAATGATGGGAAGCTGCTAGAAACCCTAGAGGAGCTCACCCTGAGGCTATAAATACAGCCCTCTCACTCACGGATTAGGGTGTTAGAATTTTAGGGTTAGAAATTTAGGATAAGTTAGAATAGGGATAATTTAGGAGTAGTTTAAGTAATGCTTTTAGCTTAAGTCTTCAGCTTATTGTAATAGTCCCAGCTTTTGTATTCATTTCAAGGATTAATGGATTTGTAAGTTTTCATTTGATTTCTTTTAATAGTCAAACTGCTTCTAGCTTATTTTTGAGCTTATTTTTCAGCTTGTTATAGTTCTCATCTGCTTATTGGTAATGTATGATTGCTTTTTATCTGTTTTTATTGTTTAAACACCTTTTGCTTTAGTTTTCTTAAAAAACCTTAAAAAAAGGCCAAAAATAGTCATAATAGGATCTAGCTTATTTAGATCTTAAAAGTTGATAATCTGTGTTAAAATAAGTTAGTTATTCAATAGTGAATCAGATTCATAGCTTAATTTAGTGGTTTCTATTTTAAAATTTCAAAAACAGTTTCAAAAAGGTTGTTTGGCACCAGCTTATTTTGGGTCTTAATCTTTGAGCACTATTCATTGACCTTTTTGAGAACTTTGATCCAGCCATAATGCACTCATATAAGTTATTTTCAGAAGGGTTCTAGCTTATTTATAAGGTTTTGTTTATTTGAGTCAGTTGAGATAAGATTTGGCATACTCACTATTCAAATAAGCCCCTAGTAGACTTAAGCTTATGCAGTAACTATTTCTGGTCTCTCTTGGTTCAAAATAGTGTTTAAGGTTGATCTTAAAGAGATGGTATTATTCCATTTGCTATTGGATAGTCTTAGTCCAATTTCGCTCAAAAATATCACATCAGACCCCTTATATAGCCTGCATTAGATTTCTTAGTTGCAGACTTGTATGTGGTCTGCACTAGTTTGCCTAGGTCTGTGAAAGAGCTTAATGGTGGGAATTTAAGTTTGATTCTGTGAATTTTGAGTAGGTTGCATGTTTAACTTTGCTTATTCTTAAGTCCAATCCCTTCCTTAGCTTATTTGAGCTTATAAATAAGCCTGCAAGTTAACTGATCAACTCAATTTAACCCTGATCCATCAGAGTTTAAGTGTATTGATTAAGCTAACTTCTCAGCTTATTCTCAAGCATTAAGTAAGCCCCCCTTGGCCTGCAATTGAGTTTCTGAGCAATCTGATGTATGAATTTGAGTAAAATTCTGAGCTTGAGTTCACAGCTTATCTCTAAGTGTTTATTTTTTGGTCCCATAAGTTACACAGTAGACTATACTTTGTTCTGTGCTTCAGTCCCTCGTTTAGCTTATTTGGTTTAATTATATGCTTATAGCTTATTATGTGACTTACTCATTTGCTGTTTCTTTTCATTTTTAGCTCATTGTAGTCATTTAGCTTATTTTAGTTCTTATTTAGCTTAAAAAGTAGCTTAAATAATCCATTAGAATATACCCTTAGCTTATTGTATCCCTTGTTCTTAACTGCCTTGTTTCCCATTGCTATTCTGAGTCTATTTTTAGTTTTTTTCTTAAAAATAGTTGTCTTTTTAAAAAAGTTGCTTATTAGTGTGCTTATTGATGAACTCAAATAAGTACATTTTATTACTATCATTTATCCTAATTATTTGACTTGTTTTATTATATTATGTATGAGGATTGATACTTAATCGTTTACTTTTGTAATTCTCAGGTAAAAACAAGCATTTGGTGAAACTTGGCAATTTTGGACTTATTATGGAGCAAAACATGCTAGAAGTTAAGAGTCTACTGAAATGTACAAGATCAAGACTATTCTGCTCCAGATGCGCCGCATCTCACTTATTACATACGGCGCATCACTATCCAGATTTCACCAGATACGATCCAAGATACAAGAGGACATGCGCCGCATCTATTTATGGAGTTACGCCGCATCTTTTGGCGGTGTACGAATATTCCTGAATATATTAATCTTGGACCCCACGCGAAGTTAAATCAATGCGCCGCATCTACTTACTAGATGCGCCGCATCTTACCCTCAGACAGAAACTATAAATACCCCAAAGACCAGACGAATTAAGAGTCCGAAGTCCGAAGTTCCGAAGTTCCGAAGTTCGACAGAAGACCGAAGTACAGAAACCCTAGGACGAGTTCAGACGAATAGGCAGCACAAGACACACCCAAACAAAGATACAAGAGCTGTAAGAAGGTGCTGCATGTGTTTAATTCATTAAGTAGTTTTGTTTTATTGTGTTAGTAAACTTTAATTCATCAAGATTGGTGGCTTGTGTAATGTGACAACGGAAAGATTGCATTCCCTTAAAACTGCTTTCTCATTAATTAAAGTTTATATGTTGATGTCTTTAGTAACTTTTATTAGTGCATTGATAACCTCTGTGTCTAGCTGAGCGTTGATCGGGTCGCCATGCCTCTGCCCTCGCCTATTTATTAGATCGCCTATGCATTCTATCGTCTGTAGAAAAGTAGGAAGAAAGATAAATAGGATAGTCATAAGTAATCATTAAGGGTTTACTCGCCGATAAGATTAGAACCAACGAGAAAGGACTTAATCTCGGTGCGTTGCATCGAACTATACACTTCATATAAAACTAGCAATAAAACAAGTGACAAACTACTTATCTATCAGGACAGATCTTCTTATTGTCTCGAGCATTTATCTGTGTACGTGTGTGCTATTCGCTGATTCGTGCCTGTTGGTTTAGTTTATTATTTAATTGCAACCAAATCGTGCCAGTCTCTCAGGCTGAACCCCCTTGCGTTAGAATAGGTTGTATAGCTAACTTAATTTATTAAAATACTGATAGAATAACTAGATAATACGTTCCACTCTTAGTGATCGACACTCTACTTACCATTATATTCATACTGACCGGGTACACTGCTCGTTAAGTGTGTGTGTTATTGATAAGTCGGCTAAATATAAATTTAAAACTTGAGTAGGCATTAATATTGCTAAACCGCAACGACACATCGCACCGCATCAAGTTTTTGGCGCCGTTGCCGGGGAGTGAATTGTTATTATCTGTTAATTTGATTAGTATTTTAATTAGGTTTTTAATTTTTTTATCTAACCGCTAATTCTGTGTTGTGTATTAGATTAATTTGCATTCATTTTACTATTTTGCATATTTTCTGTTTTTTGTGTGTTATTTGTTTGCTTTTATTTGTGTTTATTTTCATTTGTGTTTTTATTTGTTTTTATTTTTCGTATTTTTTGTATTCTGCTATCATTGTACTGAGCTAAATCGAACGATATGGCGCATCTGATCTCTCAGATACGGCGTATTGCGTTTAATTTTTATAAAATACAACGCGTTTAATTAATTCGATACGACGCATCTTTTTCCCAAGATACGGCGTATCTGTTTTTGATATATTTTTTTTCTAAACGTTAACGCCATACGACGCATCTGCTTTAGCAGATACGGCGTATCTATTATTTTAATTAAAAACAGTTTTCGAATTATTAAACAGATACGACGCATCGATATCTGTCGATACGGCGTATCTTCTGAATCAAAAATCTTATATTTTTGAAACGTAACGAAAATACGGCGCATTAACCTTTGTTAATACGACGTATATAATTTGATAAATATAGTTGATTTTTGATATTTACTTTGATCGGTCCGCTACTCTCGTTTGCAATTTGTTTATTTTCAGGATAAATGATGACTCGAGCATCACCATGAAAGATTACATTCTGAACCAAACCGAGAGAAGCTAGCTGGAGTGATCGAACATAAGACTGCGAGAGTGAAGGAAAACTCAATACTGGTAACATTAAACGTCTTAAATTCTTGAAATATAATTCCAGGTAACCTCTTCGATTATTCAACCAGCCCAAAGGGAAGTTCTCTACAATATAATCTCAATTTTATTATCCATATTATACATCTGATTCAAATTGTAATCTTAATTTTGTATGCTTAAAAACGATATTTGTTCCTAACCTCGGAATAAATCCCTATCCACTAAACAATAAGATTACAGTTATTAATAAAACGTTTGTGCCTATTGCTCTTATTTTGAATTCATTTATATCATATGGTGTGACCGTTTTACCCCAATTTGATGTATAAAGGATCGTGTTGCGGAGGACAAGGTACGTTCCTTATTTAAATTTCGTTCACTAACATAGAGATACGGCGGATCTAAATATCCAAAGCGCCGTATCTCTGACCAACTAGGACTCATTGACTAGTCAACGAGATGAAATAGATACGGCGCATCCCAATTTTTCAATACGGCGCATCGTTTTGCCCTATAAATACGACGGGAATGCGCCGGATCTAAAATTTTTTACCACAAAAACTCACACAGTTAAGAACAATACACGCAGTAAAATTATACTCTAATTCCGAGCATTTTTTCTAAAATCCATCCTCTATTCCGATCTATAATCCTTCACCTAATCATAAAATTAAGGTAATTGTTCTATTTCGATTTAATCTTGTTTAATATGAAAATTAGGGTTTGTGTGATTGATTCGATTAGTGCTTAAATGATATAGAGATATGATTAGAACTTGTATTAGATGATCTCCCCCGTATCTAATTTGTGTAAATCATCGAATTTCTAGCCTAGTTTGATTTGAACGAAAATTTAGGTTTTGAATTCGATTTTGAATATTTAGTGGGAAAATGGATTAGTAGTATTGTATTGAGCTTTTTATGATGAGTAAATGATACTGTGATATTGAGTGGGAGTTTACGTCACGGATACGGATTCTTGAAAAGCCTGCCTGATCCCCTTTATTTTATACTGATATGCTTTTAGATGCGGCGCATCTAGGTTAATTGATGCGGCGTAACGACCTATTTCCAAATTAACAAAATTCTAGATACGCCGTATTACTTAATCTAGATACGGCGCATCTTCATACGCCGTATCTCATTTCTTGCTCCGCATCTCTTATATTTTGTGCAGATACGCCGCACTGATTAAATCAGATGCGCCGTATCTACCTCACTTGCAGACTGCTTACTAACTTTGAAAATTTATTTCAGATGGCATTACCAGAGGTTGCACAACGACATCAGTGGTTACGTTTCGAGAATATGGGACTGACCCCTGGCACTTTGGAGGATTACTTACGGAGACTTGAGTCGATTTACTTCAAGAGAATATTCAGGGTACAGGTTTTGGATTTCGCTGATGTGGGATTGATTGGGGAAGGACATGCTGCTGGGAGTTTACGACGTAGGATGGAGATGGTAGTTACTGGTGATGATGAGGAGGTGGTATTCAGATCTTTTGCTTGGGATAGATTGTTCAGGATTGACGAGCCCTTGGTGAGGGAGCTCATGATGGAGTTTTTCAGTACGGTCTACTATAGAGAGACGGATACTGGGTTGGATATTGCTGACACCCTTGTGTTTAGACTGGGTGGCGTGCCGAGGCAGATGTCTATGAGACAGTTCATTTTGGCCATGGGTTTGCATACGGTTGAGGAGCTTGAGTCAGATGGGTTTGCCAGATATTGGGATGATAGTTTGAGAGCGGTCCCTGACAGGGCACTATTCGGTGATTACTGGGACAGGATTTCTTTGGGGGGTGACATCCTTACTTCTACCCCCTCTTACACTTTGATCAGGGAGCCCATGAGGAGGCTGTGCCACCGTCTGATAGCACTTACCATTGCTGGGAGAGGTCAGTCACCTGAGAAGGTGACCACTCTGGACCTCTTCCTCTTGAGGAGCATGGATGAGGGGTTGTCGGTGAACATCCCCCACTTTTTGGCACACTACCTCCACCGATCAGCTGCAGGGAGAGATCGGAGGTGTCATATGACTGGCAGGCATTTTGTTTCTCGGCTGGCCCGTCATTTTGGAGTGATTGGAGTGGAGATTCCAGCAGGGTTGGAGGTTATGGTGACCCATCTCCCGGTTATTGACAGGGATTACTTGGTTAGACTTAGGATATGCCAGTTGGCTATGGGAGATTACGTTTGGGTAGCATTGGGGCCCGCTAGAGCTGCAA
The DNA here is from genome assembly GCA_021014915.2 of Artemisia tridentata subsp. tridentata. NCBI lineage: Eukaryota > Viridiplantae > Streptophyta > Magnoliopsida > Asterales > Asteraceae > Artemisia > Artemisia tridentata. The sequence continues at coordinate 313,499,828 of CP139504.1, forward strand.
GGCCAGAGGCGGAGCAGGGAGGTCCTCAGGGAGCTCCGGCTGCTGTTCCAGCCCATCAGGAGGAGCCGCAGGCACCAGTACCCCCACCAGTCCCTGTACGCACGGTGAGTCAGAGAGTGGACGCAGTTGAGGGAGAGCTGAGAGCCTTGAGAGGCGTTGTTGATGGTATGAGGAGGGACTCAGAGTGGCTGGTTACGAGTATGAGCCGACTTTTGGAGCAGCAGGGTATTACCCACACTCGTCCAGATGGTACTCATGTTGCAGGAGTGACACTTGGATACACTCGCAGAGTTCGGCCTAGGACTGATGATGCCAGCACCTCAGGGACCCACCCACACGACCACACTGACCCTTGATCTCTTGATTCCACGTGTTTATTGACATTGTTCCATGCACATTATTATTATTCTTTTTGGATTGTACTAATCGATATTCTCATTTATGCATTTGATGTTTCAGTTTATATTTCTTAATATGCTTGACAAAGACTGGCATTAAGTTCAGCATGAGAGTACGAGAGGACGTGAGAGATGAACCATGGAATGAGCCATTTTACAACAGACTGTTAGCAGTCTGGCTGGTGAACACATGCGCCGCATCTGGTAAACAGATGCGACGCATCCTATCCTTTATTTCATTTTATTTTATTTTTGTTTCAGGCCGCAGAGGATACGGCGCATCTCAATCCTGAGATGCGACGCATCTCCTGCAATGGTCATATCTTTATTTTTCTGCATTTTTTATTTTCGACTTTAAAACTTTTTATCAGTTTATTTTAATGCGGCGCATCCCTGGTTAAGGATGCGGCGCATCTTCAATTCTGATCCGTATTTATTCCAGGCTCGATACGGCGTATCTTCTTCCATAAGATACGGCGCATCGACTGACCTGATGATTTTCATTTTTAATTTTTATGTTTTATTTTTCCTAACTACTAATGTATTATGCAAGTTTGAACCTTTCTTAACTTAGGTGTGTTTTAAAGCCTTGGTGGTATTATAGATTCCTGCATTTCCTGTGGATACATTGATTATGAAGCTTAAACGTTCTAATCCACAAGAAAGATGATTTTTGCTCTTATACAAATGGAAGATCATACCGAGCAAATCTCAGGGGAGTTTTTCTGTTCTAATTCTTTTATTTTCCAGTTTTTGACCTTTGATACAAACAACGAGGACGTTGGTTAACTTAAGTGGGGGGATTGGAGAATTAGAACACTTAACACTTACTTGTCCTAAACTTTTCAAAATATGCTTAAAATGTGCTTAATATATCAAAATTTAAATTTTTTTAGCATGTTTTTGTTTAAAGTCTAAGTTGCATAGCTGCACACATGACGTTATTTTCAAAAATTGTGATTTTTCAAAATTCACAAATCTATGAGTGTGCCGGTGACTTGTAAACTTTAGAACTTGGCTTGTATACTATTCGAGACCACCATAATAAGTATTATTTATATAATTGGAATGACTTGTCTAAATTGGTAAATTTCTAGGATTACACCCAAATAGCCTTTATATGTTATGTGTTATTAGCTAACTACACTGGTTAGTTAACCCCCGTATAAACCCTTTTGTTACTCTCACTTTTAGAGTAAGATACCCCTAGAAAAACACTCAGAACCATTCCTTTCGTTTCTTACACCTTTGTTAAAATGTTTCGTTACACCCTTACACCTTAGCCTACCCTGTAGATTAAAATCCGTGGTTGGTTAATTGCTTTAGGCAAAGTGTGTTTCCTTACATTACCTGTGTTTGCGTGCGTAATTCATTATCTATGGTTAGGTCGGGAAATTGCACAATGCAATTGGAGTGAAAGTAAATATTGTATATCTTTGAGTTTATTTTTTTGTGTGTTTACTACTTTCACTATTACCGTTATTTCTGAAGTCATGAAAAGTATGGAAAAATTATCCAGAACTATCATTATAGTGATGTGGTGAAATTTTACACATCTTTGTTTATGTCATTAAAAAAAAAAAAAAAAATCGAAAAAATAGAAAAGAAAAAGAAAAAAAGAAGAGTTGGATGTTTGTTTAACCAACTTATGTAAAGTTTTGTATTAAGTGGTCGATATCACCACTACTTGTTGTATATTATACTTATGGATTGAATGGGAGTTGGCAGTTATGGGAACACCAACTTAAGGTTTATTCTTTGATTAAGATCTTGTTGAGTATAATTCGTGTCTACCTAAAGCGTGTGTTTCAAGTGTTAAAGCGTGAGTTATTCTATGATATGAGTCTTATTCATGGGATGGTTGGGATAGTGATTAACCACACTTAGGATTTTAATTTATCTGTTTTGTTTATTTTTTATTTTACACCAATTTGTATCCCAAATATTATCCATACCCTGTATTATTCTTTATCCAACCAAACCTTTGATTTATTGAGATTAGGGATTTGAGCAATCTTAAGTATCGTAGTCGTGGATTCGGCTATGTATTTATGATTTTGTCGCCCTTTTTAATATAATATTATTGGTAAAGTTTGGACCTATCTTTAGCCTATTCGAGTTAAGGATTTGAGCAATTGCAAGTATCGTGTTCGTGGATTCGATCATGTATTTGTGATTTTGTCGCCTTTTCTGGAATTTGAGATCGATAGAGATTAAAGAGAATAATTAACCCTTAAGCCTAAAAACCCTTTTTACCGCTTTGCACATGTTATTCCTTGGCTTTAGTGGGGGAGATGTGTATACTTGCCAAGCTTATGATAGAATATTCGTCGCGACTGGACAGTTAAACGATTAGATTTGCTTTTATCAAATTATTTTATTTTATTTCTAATTCGTTAAGTGTTTGGTTGTGTGATTATGGCAAAAATGAATACATGCTTAAATATAAAAATAAATCCTAATATCTTTTAGGATACATTTTCATAAGATTAATTCTAAGGTTTACTTGGGGACAAGTAAAGTTCAAGTGGGGGGATATTTGATGAACTCAAATAAGTACATTTTATTACTATCATTTATCCTAATTATTTGACTTGTTTTATTATATTATGTATGAGGATTGATACTTAATCGTTTACTTTTGTAATTCTCAGGTAAAAACAAGCATTTGGTGAAACTTGGCGATTTTGGACTTATTATGGAGCAAAACATGCAAGAAGTTAAGAGTCTACTGAAATGTACAAGATCAAGACTATTCTGCTCCAGATGCGCCGCATCTCACTTATTACATACGGCGCATCACTATCCAGATTTCACCAGATACGATCCAAGATACAAGAGGACATGCGCCGCATCTATTTATGGAGTTACGCCGCATCTTCTG